>OZ036003.1:6666253-6816253 GCA_964035015.1 Corallium rubrum
TGGCTATTATAAAATACAACAACGTGCATCTTTAAAAATATTTGACAGATCGGCTTTATTGCATCTGCTTTATTCTTTTACGTGTCTATTTCGACATGAGCCTCACGTTTAAAACTTTCTAGCTTACCCAAATGATAGTATTATGACTTGGAAATTAGCTTCTTACTATCATTTGTCAAGCCGACACATCGTCCCATTTTCGGATGCATGCCCCGTTCCTTTATCCAGTAATTAATTATTTTTTTATAAAATAATAATGGTGATGTTGTTAACCATATCTTTATAAAGGGAAACAAGATGGCAAGGCTGTCGACAGACTATATAAAAAAAATGCATAATATATGGGTACCTGACGATTAACTCTGGCGTTTAACTCCGGCTAACCCCAGAGGATTTTACGCGTTAAGGGAAAGCGTTTCATCACATATTACACTGTTAATATGAAGGGCTCTGCTCGAAAAATCAATATTTCGTTCCTCAAAATTCATGACAGTTTCCAGCTTTTTCATTTTGCTATAATGTTATAAATATTAGCCCAGCAAGTTAATTAAATTGCCGTTTATTTTCATATATACGGCAAATCACAAATGGCAGCTTTCAATCTTAACATACAAATTGTCCTAATGGTCCTAACTGCTGATTTTGAACTGCAGTTTGTGGTTTGCCGTAATTGTGGATCTATTCTTTATTAGTAGAAACTTACTAGTTAGTATTCTATTGCAAATGCTGCAATCTGATTGGCTACTCTACTCGATATCTATTCGTCAATAGATGGTGCGTAGCAAATTGAGTACCAGTACTCGTGCGGCCATGCAGTAAAACAACATGGAGGACACGAGGAGTGAAAGATTGTTTATAGATGTATACCGTCTCGGGCAGTCATTTTTTACTCCCAAGCAGCCTCGGGCAATCATTTTGTACTTCCCAGGCAGTCTCGGGCAGTAATTAGTAGGACCCATTTGGTTTGCCTAATATACAGTATAAAGAACTGTACATCCATGTATGCATATATAGTGACTCTAGATTATAGATCGAGACTGTTCACTATGCACTATGCATTTTTTTCTTCTAGAAAAATAAAGGGAAAGACCCCAAACTACCCATAAGGTTTCTTCCCCAACTGCCAGAGGTAAGCAATTTCACACCATCAGATTTATTAAGAAATTATTTACTGCATGAGAATGAGATCTGCATGGAAAATTATCAGACGGATTCAGACCAAGGTCTTGGCAGTAATTTGACTCGAGGTTCTTAGAAAAGGACCGATGTCTGATATTGTCCCATACAAGTCCCATACTGAGTAATGTTTTAATAATATAATTGTATCAGAGCATATCAAGTTTTTTTGATACTTATAATGTATTCAGCATCTAAATTAGTGTAATAATAAATTAGTGTAATAAATTAGTGTATAATAATTGGTGCAACAACTCATGAAGTCTAACAGACCCAATAAACTACAGCTAGGGGCCATACACAAAATATGTGATGCTTTTTTTGCTGATTTTTGACTCCCCCTATACCCCCCATCGAAAATTACGTGACTCTGAGACAACGTCCCCCCCCCCCCCCCCCCAACACCAAATTCATATGCAGTAATTCGAGAGCATGTGCTGGAACTAATTCGGATCTACAATCCTGGACAAAAATAGTGGCAAAAACCAGTTCTTTCTTCAAAATCTAACTTTCAGGGGCCCCCTCCCCCGAATGTCGCCCCCCTCCCCCCAATATCCCCCCTCCCCCAACTGTCGCCCCCCTCCCCCCAATATCAATGTTTTCCTAAGTCATCTGGTCTGGACTCCAACAATCAACATTGATAATGGGGGAGAGGGGGGATTTCAAAGATATTTATGAATTTTTCACACTTTTGCCAATAATTTATGTCCAGGATTGTAGATCTTTTTTGGGACTGAGCCTTCAGGATCTAGTGTCAGCGATCACTCCACTTCCACAGTATGCAATACTTCATGCTAGCTCCAATATAACGTTTGTGGTTAACATGGTCTTGTTTAATTCTTTGAACGTTTTTTATGGTCTTGTTTAATTTCATCCTCTCTGTCATGTAACAGTGCTTTGTGATACACCCACCCCCTTGTGACATTATGTTACTATTGTTCAAACCCCCACCCCACCCCACACCCCCCAAAGTGTCATATTTTGTGTATGGCCCCCTATTAGAACTCTTTATGTATATTTGATTATTTAATATAATATATATTATATAGACAAGGCAGAAGCCAAAATGGCAAGAAACTGCACCTGTATTTCAGCTAGGGCACAGCAGAAGCAATGAAGACAAAACAGGTCATCCTGGTAAGAATATATAACTAATTGTAATTATTTCTTAGGTTTTTTTCCCTAAAAATATTTTCATCCAGTCACTGGTGTTTATATTATGCATGTAAATTAGAATTTAAAACAAGAAAAAGATTTAGGACTTGGCCAGAAACTTGAATCACATAATTACATAATATTTAATTAATTAACACATTTATGGCTGAGTGGGCTAAAAATGGCCATTTTGTTATCTAATTTTCTCTGTATAACACCAGTTGATTCTATTTGCAAAAAGGCTGGTAGTTCTTTCCTTTGACAAATAATATTGTCTGAATTAATTAAGATTTAATCAATGTGCGTGTGAAAGCTAGGTAATGTTCAATTGTTCATTCACATTGCAATTGTGAAGATGTGTGAAAGTTTCAGTGTCACATCTCACAATGTAATGTAAGGTCTCACAACGTAACATACTGTAAGGTCTCACAACGTAACGTCAGGTCTCCCAACGTAACGCAAGATCTCACAATCTAACGCAAGATCTCACAGTGTAATTAATGTAAGGTCTCACAGCGTAACGCAAGATCTCACAACGTAACACAAGATCTCACAACGTAACGCAAGATCTCACAGCGTAATGTAAGGTCTCACTGCATAACGCAAGATCTCACAGCGTAATGTAAGGTCTCACAGCGTAACGCAAGATCTCACAGCGTAACGTAAAGGCTCACAACGTAACGTGACGTTTCACAACGTAACGTAAGGTCTTACAACGTAACGCAAGGTCTTACAACGTAACGCAAGATCTCACAACGTAACGCAAGATCTGACCACGTAATGTAAGGTCTCACAGCGTAACGCAAGATCTCACGACGTAACGCAAGGTTTTGCAATGCAACCTAAGGTCTCTCAACGTAACGTAAGGTGTCACAACGTAACGTCAGGTCTCACAACGTAACGTAAGGTTTCACAACGCTGGTCTTGCAATAAGAGGTATATCGTCTTTAAGCGTAGGCTACTGTTAACGGTTTTCATGGCGTAGTAGGTTTTTAGAACTAAACTAATACGTCAAAGCGAAAGATAACGTCTTACAATGAAATAATGAATATCAAGCAGCACAGCTTTCTTTTTCAGTTGTGTAGAAAATAAAAGTTAGGTCTGCGGTTCATATTTCTGTTGTGTAATTGATAAGTTTTAACGCACGTGCGATTCACACGCGAAAAATTATTTACGCGTGCGAATTACCGCACACATGCAGTTTTCCATACGGAAAGGCCTACCTATTAAACTGTTAAACTATAGTACCTGTATATGTATAGTACCTGACTGAGTGAACCTTGACTTTAAAATGGCATTTACTTTTGACACTAGGCTCCGCTTCAAAGAGAGGTCAAAAAAGCAAGACATGGGAGATAGGTGGGCAAAGTAGTCACACTACACCATTATCACCCATCCCTCCTGGAGGATCCAAGAAGCAATCTGGCTCAGTGTTGCAACCTCCTCACAAACGAGACAGAGAAGCCTTCCGAAGCTCCTTGGTCAATATCATTATGTATGTAATTATTTGTTGTACTGTATAATAAACGAGCAGGAGTGTTTTATCAGATATAAAGACACGAGGCGAAGCCGAGTGTTTTTATATCTGATAAAACACGAACTGCGAGTTTATTATACGGCTTCAAAAACGAACCACTTGGTAAGTTGATTGGCAGAGTTAGTTTGAAAAATAACCTTGTCTGCAAGCCGAGAGAATCAAAGCTAAAGTTTATGTAAATCAGGAGAAATCTTTATCACGTATAAAGATACGATACGGTCATGATTTTCTTTTGTGTTTTCCTCATGAATTATTAATGAGTTTTTGAAAGATATATAAATCTATTGCACTAGAATCGCAAGGTTGCACTAGAATCGCAAGGTCGTGGGTTCAATTCCTGCCGGAAGGCCTGTGTAGTTGCATTTTTCGCAACTGGTCCCGGTTTGGTCTTAAAATGTATATATTCCACACTCGAATTTTCCTTCACCCAAAATCCTCAGAACACGCTATGTAATCGAGTGAAATGCCCAATATTACTTATAATATACCCAATTCTCTCCTGGCATTACCACCTCATTATATATACAGAACTCGCGATCAAGCTCTCCGCAACGCCCTCCGTGGCTCAGTGGTCAGAGCATTGCACTAGAATCGCAAGGTCGTGGGTTCAATTCCTGCCGGAAGGCCTGTGTAGTTGCATTTTTCGCAACTGGTCCCGGTTTGGTCTTAAAATGTATATATTCCACACTCGAATTTTCCTTCACCCAAAATCCTCAGAACACGCTATGTAATCGAGTGAAATGCCCAATATTACTTAATCTATTCTATATAAACCATGTTACTGAAGACTACAATTGTTTTTTTGTTGATTGCAGGGACCGCGGAGCAGGGAGGCTGGGGGGCTTTAGCCCCCCACCACAATAATTTTTCTAAGTAAATTAATATTGTGCATCCAAAAAGTATTTTATTGCAATAGACAGAAAAATTGTTCAATCAGTCACTCTAGCACACGTATAGCGGTCTGCACTTGAACATTATATCAACAATACAAAGCAAGGGAGCATACCAGAAATGAGTACTGTTACTGTTGACAATACGTTGTGTTCGGCGTTCGTTTTGGTTTGCTCTTATATATAAATCTTAATCTATTAATGGAAACAAAGTGTTGTCTTTTGAGAGTTTTCTGACCCTCAGAATTCTGTAAATTCTTCCCCCAAAATGCAGGAAATGGTATTTCCGAGACTCTAGATTTCAAAAATTTCCTGGGGGGCATGCCCCCGGATCCCCTAGAAGAGTCCCTTTTGTGAACAGTCCCCCAATACAAAAATCGTTCCGCGGTCGCTGCATTGAGCTACGTTTAGAAATAGCATTATTTTATACACTGCCATTTGTAAGCCACCGTTAGGCGAGCGATATCTTTTTCATGTTTGTTTACGTTTGAATGTTGCAAGTTTTACCGGAAAACGTTGAACATTACTAGTAAACAACAAATCAATCCACTTGCGGCGTGATGTTGACATGTTTTTCAAAATCACGGCGCAAGTTGATTGGTTTATTGTTTTATTAATGCTCAACTTTTCTGGTGAAACTTGCAACGTTCAAACATAAACAAACATGAATTGGTGGAGGAAGTATTGTAACACCATTACATGTATTTGTAGTTCCAATAGGAGTTTTACACCCGTTTTCAAGATTACGCGACCAGACGGAAATATTGCAGCCGCGACACGCGACTTTTATGGCAATTCAAAATACATTTACATGTAATATAACTTTGTCCATTACCAGAAATTTGGGTCATTTGTGCCGCTGCTCTCGGTCAGCGGCTATATTCGCCTAATTATATAATTATGTATTCTAGAATTTCTAATGAGTGTGATTCTACTGTATTCTAGTGTTTCTCATTATTCAGGTCATCGAGTTCTTTAGAATTCGCCTAAATTGTGCACGAAAAGGACTGTGAAATCAAGCAAGTTCAAACCTTTAGAAGTACTATGCTAGAGACAAATGAGGACCTTTCTATGCTCTCAAAGTAGACTGACTCATGCCGAATGTAACGCGAGTCGGGTACTTCGCATCGCCCATAACGTTGTTGGTCAATATGGCCAATTTCTAGAACCTGTTTGCAAAGATTACTATGGCTAACACAATGGATAGTGGCGCGTTCAGTGCAAAAATATGACGAACTAGGGAAGTACTTTGTCGTCGAAGTAAGCAAGTGTTTTTTTAGTTATAACTGTTCCTTAGTCTATGCTGAAGTCAAATGGAGTCGGGCAAAGAAGAAATATGTCACCGTTTAAGCAAAATTTGAATTATTATGTGCTCTCCTTATTATTTACTGTGGAGAATCTCCATTATTATGGTCCTTAATACGCACGCGCGCCACCATCTTGTCCCAAATTTCTGGTAATGTTGTCCCAAATTTCTGGTAATTCATTGTATTCAACATCCCCATGGATAACATCGTCATTTCGGTTAAATAATTCGCCATTTTGTCATTATTAACGTCCTCGTTTCATTGTATTTTGCTTCAGTTCGTACTGATGCCCGTCATTTTGTGACAACAAATTGCCATAAAACTCACATGTCTGTCAATTTCCAGGGTCGCGTAATTTTGAAAACGGATATTGTAATCATTATCATGCTTCAAAAGTGAAATCAGGAACGCCGTGTGTTAACTTTTGACCGCGTAGGAGTCAGTCTTTAGGGTGGGCTGAAAGCGACGTAATATATAGGCAGGGATAAGCCGATAATTGGATATTTATCGGTAGAAGCTGACGAAGGGCCTTCGCTCGAAACGTTAGACCACTTACGTTCTCTGTTTCGGCAGTATTAACCTACTATAGCGTATCGGCAGATAAGCCCGCAAATCGTATCGGAATTTATCGTATCGGTAAATTGGATTTTTCGTTATCGGCTCATCCCTAAATATAGGTAACTCTTAACTTTCTGCCGCGAAGTTAGTGTTTCAGTTCTAAAAATGGAATTTACTTGTTCTAATTAGTAATTTCACCTTAGGCAAAATGAAAAGCCACCGAGCAGACCATCATCATCTGATGGAGAGCTTCCTCCTTTGTCTCATACTGGCTCTCCTACTCCTGTTGAGAAGGATATACTGGTTAGTATTGAAAACACTTATTTAAAGTGCCTTTCTCACCTGTGGGGATTTTACATATTTGTAATCTGTGGGTTCTGTCAGCCGAAAATTTCATCTTCATGGAGTTTTTCGCTGTCAAAGTTACCGGATGTGATGTCACAAGAAGCATTCCAAACCAGTTTTATTTTCTTACTTACCACAAAAATGCCTCTTGTGACATCACATCCGGTAACTTTCACAGCGAAAAACTCCATGAAGATGAAATTTTCGGCTAACAAGATATATTATGATTTTGCTCAGGAGGACCCAAATATTACGAATATGTAAAATCCCCACAGGTGAGATAGGCACTTTAAGACGGGTACAGCCTTATGCTGGAAGTGGGACAGGCCCCAAAATCCTAGTCAATAGAGATATACGTTATTAGTGTTTTCTGCTTGAGTTGGTAAAGTTTTTTCGTATGTCTTTGCTTTACTTTACAAGCCGTCGTAAGTTGAACTCAGAGAAAAATATTTATCAATAGAGATATGGTCTGGAAACTCGGCAAACTTCAAAGCACCTATAATGAGCTATGATTGTATGTTGAACCGTACCTTACAGTACACCGTGCACATCCTTTGTTTTAATCCCTAATCAAACGAGAACGCAAGTCATTGCAAGTTGGCAGTCAGAATTTCTGTGGCGGTCGTTTGAACACCCAAATTAACAAAATAAAAGTTTCATGAGTGTTTTAAATAAGTTTTAACTTTGTCACGGTACATGATATTTTCGAGAAATTATTCAGAGTGGCTGGCTGAGATAGCGTGACTGCCAACTTGCGATGACTTGCGTTCTCATTTGATTAGGGCTTTAGGTTTATTAATATTTAAATAGCACAGTTGAGTGATTGAACTGAAACGTTGCTATTGGATAATTCGTTCATTATATATACTAATATACAATGGGTTCAGTGACCGTGCACCGTGCACAAAAATGCATAAAGGCGAACAAAAAGATAGAACAAAGACTTTAGCTGAGTTTCCAGACCATACTTTGAATGACTACGCCGAAATATATTAAGGGATACTGTAAAATTGGCAGTAAGAAAAAAAAAATTATTCGTGTAACTTTTACTTGAAAACTAACTGAATAAAATAAACAATATCTGCATCCAAACCTCAAGATAGATTGAGTGAACACCAAGGCATGTACGCGGTGCGTCCCTATTTTTAGTATTGAATTGGATTTCGTATGAGTTATTTAGTATTTTTTAATATATGCAAGTAAAGTAGTGATGACGTTATTTATGTGTGAATTTCACCTTTAATTTCGAACTTTGAGATAATATCGTGCACACGTAAAAACGCGCAAGCTGTTGCAGACCTGCAAACCAGTTGTTACAGGCTGTTCCGACAGGCTGTCCCCTTCATGTGTTTGTACTGGTTGTCCCAGGTTATTGACAAGCCTGTAACGGGTTGTTGACAACTTGTAACAAGGTTGATGACTCCAACAGCCCTGTCACAAGTTGTTCCAACAACCTGCAGCTAACTGGCTGATGTTAGCTAACAAGGTTGTTGAATGAACAGCATTGTTACAACCTGTTAACAGCCTTGCTAGCCAGCCTGTTGCGAACACAACCTATTAACAAGCTGTGAGATTTTTAAACAACAATCGAAATATAGCAAGGTTAGATATACTGCCGAAACAGAGAACGTAGGAGTCTAACGTTTCGAGCGAAGGCCCTCGTCAGAGAGAAACGTGAAGAGTGTAAACAAACAATGAGCTTATAATATAAGCTCATGATTACCTTTCGTATATAAGCCTTATATACGAAAGGTAAGCTCATGATTACCTTTCATATATAAGCCTTATATACGAAAGGTAATCATGTGACCAAAAATAAGCCAATCAGATAAAAATGACAATAACAAATTGATAATGATATGTGAAAAATTGGCCAGTCAAATCAAAATAACAATAACAAATCGATAATGAGGTGCGAAAGACATTTGCTATTCATACCGTCGATGAGCAAGAAGGAGGAGGTGTAAAAAGGATGAGCGAGAGTAAAAATAGATAAATATATAAAGTGAAAACGCTGTTTATGTCCGCCCTTGCTAAACAGAAACAATGTCTTCAGAGGTGTTAAATAAAAGAAAAACGTTCGTTGAGTCCGTGTGGATGAATGGTACTGTTCAGCTGTTCGTTCACGTTGTTATTGACTTCGTCACAACTTTATTTGCATATTCCAAAACCCAATAGCTTGATAGGGCAAGAAATAACAAAACTTTAAGTAATAGATAGAGCATGAGCAGCCGATCTGTTTCTGATTTACAAGGCGAGCTGCAAGCGAGCCGTAGTAAATCAGATACAATCGAAATATAGTAAGGTTAGATATACTGCCGAATTCGAAACAGAGAACGTAGGAGTCTAACGTTTCGAGCGAAGGCCCTTCGTCAGAGAGGGGCCGTCACTCGAAACGTTAGACTCTTACGTTCTCTGTTTCGGCAGTGTATCTAACCTTACTATATTTCGATTGTTGTTTCTACACTGCCTACGCAGCACGCTACTTTATTAAATCAGATACAGATCAGCTGCTCATGTGCTCATGCTTTATCGTACTTATCATATGGACACATCTAAATAGCCATTTATATATAGCCAATAGCCAAATTATTTTTCAAGTTGGAGTGATTTTAGCTAAGTAAATTGAGGGAAAAGTTTATATAAGTCAGGACAAATCTGTATTCGATTTACAGATATTGATTAAAGTGTCTATGAAGCGAAAATTATTATTGTCTTAAATGAAAGAACTCTTAAAACTACAACGTAACATCTTTTGCAGGTCTTCGTTTCCGTACTTCGTTGTTGAGATATTTCAGTTTCTCTGATATGCAAATTAAACACTTTGACATCACACGTGTATAATGAGTTATCGGTGAAAGTTCTATATCTTTGCTATTATCAAACGAAATCACTTCGAAGCCGGTCCTGTGCGTCTATTTCGCATACAGCATTAGACATACAGATTTTTAATTGATTTCGTTTGATAATAGCAAAGATACCGAACCTTCTCTGATAACTCATTATACACGTGTGACGTCAAAGTGTTTAATTTGCATATAAAAAAAATTGAAATATCTCGACAACGAGGCACGGAAACGAAGATCTGCAAAAGATGTTACTTTGTCGTTTTGAGAGTTCTTTCATTGAAGACAATAATAATTTTCGCTTCACAGGCACTTTAATGTACTGTATAATAAACGAGCAGGAGTGTTTTATCAGATATAAAGACACGAGGCGAAGCCGAGTGTTTTTATATCTGATAAAACACGAACTGCGAGTTTATTATACGGCTTCAAAAACGAACCACTTGGTAAGTTGATTGGCGGAGTTAGTTTGAAAAATAACCTTGTCTAAGCCGAGATAATCAAAGCTAAAGTTTATGTAAACCAGGAGAAGTCTTTATCACATATAAAGATACGATACGGTCATGATTTTCTTTTGTGTTTTCCTCATGAATTATTAATGAGTTTTTGAAGAAGTATTAATGAATTTGATAAGATCTATTGTTGTTTTGTTTTGTCTTTAGCGCTACTACTATTACATTCACCATGGTATCGACACAGAACATGTCGCACCAATGGAAGACTTGTGGCTTGAACACGTTCTTAACCTTGTTCCACAATCTTTGAAGGTACACATCATTCAGGACTGCAAGTTCCTAATATTGTTGTATTGCATAAAATGTCCCCACAGAAAGGCCGCTATTTTGTTAGGTTGTCAAGAAACATCTCATTAAAGCTAGGTTGCAGATTAGCCGATACAATTGACGCAAATCGCAAAATGTAGTGCTCCAGGTTAGCGTAAAAAAGCCGCACTTACCTACACGACTTCGTCTATTTTGCAGAGTGGACTAGAGAGTAGCATTGAAAATCTCTCAGACGAAATGCGTGAAGATTATCTGCTGAGCGTCAAGAAGGCCATAGGTAATGATATTTGCCTGGCTACTTCCTTTCTTTCCTCATTTTCCTTCCTTCCTTCCTTCCTTCCTTCCTTCCTTCCTTCCTTCCTTCCTTCCTTCCTTCCTTCCTTCCTTCCTTCCTTCCTTCCTTCCTTCCTTCCTTCCTTCCTTCCTTCCTTCCTTCCTTCCTTCCTTCCTTCCTTCCTTCCCCCCTACCTCCCTCCCTACCTCCCTCCCTCCCTCCCCCCTCCCCCCTCCCTCCCTCCCCCTCCCTCCCTCCCTCCCTCCCTCCCTTCCTTCATTCCGTCCTTCATTCCTTCCTTCCTTCCTTCCTTCCTTCCTTCCTTCCTTCCTTCCTTCCTTCCTTCCTTCCTTCCTTCCTTCCTTCCTTCCTTCCTTCCTTCCTTCCTTCCTTCCTTCCTTCCTTCCTTCCTTCCTTCCTTCCTTCCTAATCCGTCCTTCCTTCCTTCCTTCCTTCCTTTCCTCCCTCCCTCCCTAACTCCCTCCCTCCCTCCCTCCCTCCCTACCTACCTCCCTTCCGTCTTTCCTTCCTTCCTTCCTTCCTTCCTTCCTTCCTTCCTTCCTTCCTTCCTTCCTTCCGTCCTTTCTTCCTTCCTTCCTTCCTTCCTTCCTTCCTTCCTTCCTTCCTTCCTTTTCCTTCCTTCCTTCCTTCCTTCCTTCCTTCCTTCCTTCCTTCCTTCCTTCCTTCCTTCCTTCCTTCCTTCCTTCCTTCCTTCCTTCCTTCCTTCCTTCCTTCCTTCCTTCCTTCCTTCCTTCCTTCCTTTCCTCCCTCCCTCCCTCCCTCCCTCCCTCCCTCCCTTCCGTCTTTTCTTCCTTCCTTCCTTCCTTCCTTCCTTCCTTCCTTCCTTCCTTCCTTCCTTCCTTCCTTCCTTCCTTCCTTCCTTCCTTCCTTCCTTCCTTCCTTCCATCCTTCCTTCCGTCCTTCCTTCCTTTCCTTCCTTCCTTCCTTCCTTCCTTCCTTCCTTCCTTCCTTCCTTCCTTCCTTCCTTCCTTCCTTCCTTCCTTCCTTCCTTCCTTCCTTCCTTCCTTCCTTCCTTCCTTCCTTCCTTCCTTCCTTCCTTCCTTCCTTCCTTCCTTCCTTCCTTCCTTCCTTCCTTCCTTCCTTCCTTCCTTCCTTCCTTCCTTCCTTCCTTCCTTCCTTCCTTCCTTCCTTCCTTCCTTCCTTCCTTCCTTCCTTCCTTCCTTCCTTCCTTCCTTCCTTCCTAATCCGTCCTTCCCTCCTTCTTTCTTTCCTTTCTTCCAATCTTTCCATTCATTCCTTTCCTGATGTCTTTCTTAGTGGACTTTGTTTTGAAAGATCCTCGAGAGCAGGATGATGAAAAGAAAGACGAAACTCCGGATTACAAACTAGAGTAAGTTAATACCTTTAAATAATATACTACCGTTAACTTACAAAAGCGTTTTTTAGCTTAGCATCGCACGTTTACATACAAGGGACATCGACTTTATTGAATTTACTAGTTAACTTTATATAGAGTTTATTGTGCTATGACAAAAGCTAAAAACAAATTATTTTTCTAATCCAGTGATGAATTAAAACACTTTCATCTATAGACGAGTCATATTTAGCTAAGTGAGTGCGACCATTTTCTAAAAATAAGACTAAAAATGCAAAGATATCGAGAATTTATGCAAAATTTTTCACCGTGCAATCATAGTCATGGGCACCGAAAGAATGTACAAGAACTCTGTGTTTAACAAATAAAATGTAAAGCTCTGAGCATATGTACCTTTATAAGAGTATATATGCACAGGAGACGTCAACGTACCTTTATAAGAGTACATATGCACAGGAGCGGTATGTTTTATTTGTTTTATAAAATAATAATAAGAAAAATCAAACTAAAAGTGAGGTAGTTTTAAAATTTGGCGGGCTTTCTGGCCAGCTAACGCCATTCTACGCCATTTTACGTCATGATCTCTGTTCTCTTATAAATGCACGGAGCCCAACCAATCAGAGCGTGCGTAGAGGTCCCCTTATTCTATAAATAACAAACAAATTCCCAACGTAACCAGGTGAAGAATCAGACATAGTTTAACTCTAAAAAGCGGTTTTCTTTTCGAAAAAGGAAAATTCTGCTTTGTCGGAGCTCGCGTGCAAAACCAACCATGAGATTGCGTGGGATAATTTAAAAATTATCACTACCAATCCACGGTACCTCCAAAGACGTTGTTTGGAAGTTTGGGTCATCAATAGCGCCCATGCTCCATGATAAATCGTGATGACGGCGGTCTACTACCGGAAAACCTTCTAGGACAGCGTCGGCCACGGTTGAAATCCAAATATTCCCAGGGTTAAGTCACGTTGGCCTGAAAAACAGAGAAAAATCTTCTCGACGTTTCGAGCGAAGGCCCTTCGTCAGGAGAAATTAGTAAACAACTCACATGTGGTCACGCGTATTTATAGCAGAGTTACAATGGGAATCACGTGAACACATGTAAGCCAATAAAAACAAAGTAAACAAATAAATTAATATGTAATATGTAATTTTAGCCTGTGTGCAGGTGCTGACCCAATTTGTGGGTCAGGTACCTGCAAATAGCAAAGAAACAGGTTATAAATTACTATTTAAATCATCAGAAAAAGGTTAAGGAAAAGGTGTGGAATATGGTGGTGGAGTGAGCTAAATGAAAGAGAATCGCTCATTGAGGCCGTGAGGGTGAATGGTTCCAAGTTTGTAAATGAGACTCATTTCTTGTTTACGACGAGTATCGTTACAACCTGTAATTGGCTGAATGGCACAGATTTTCATGTTGGAAAAGGAGTGGTTGGCACTGTTGAAGTGCCTGGCAACAGGTTTGTTTGGCACATTGTATTTGACATCACGAAGGTGTTCAACAAACCTGTCACCTAAACGTCTTCCAGTTTCTCCGATGTAAAGCATGGCATCTTGTTTGTAAATAACGTCATCAATGGTTATAAATAACGTCATCTTGCATCTTTGTAAATAACGTCATCAATGGTTCTATGAGAGTATAAATATGGAAGACCTGTCTTCCCAACGATCACCCCTGATGAAGAGTGTCGAAACGTTGGATCATGAACAGTAACTTTTTAAGCCACGTTCAAAAAACTTTTAAGCCAGAGACCAGAGTAGCGTTAAACTATAGCCCTGTTTACACGGCCAAAATTTAAGCGGGATCTGAGCCACATCTGACTTTAAGCGGGCTTAAAATGTCCGTGCAAACAGATCGGCGTAAATTAATGGCGATTAGTTTGCACCACCTCAAGGAGGTGGATTAAAATGAGCACCATCAGTTAATCGCGCTTAACTTGGCCGTGTAAACGCAACGGGATTGAAAAACGCTTGCTATTAATATGGTGTTGTTAATACGATAAAATGCATTTTGTTGCCCTACTGTAGAAGCTTCCCTCTCGCTATTCTTTGTTCCTTTGTTTGTTTCTTTCTTAATTTTAGCTATTACTCTTTCTCGTGTACCAATGTCTTCCGTTGTTCTTTAACGCACGCTACCCATACGAAGCTTCCGAAACCAAAAATATAGCTCGTCCGCCATGTTGAATAATGGTGTACGTGTTTTAGTAAGGGATTATTAAATGACCGTGTAAACGCACCAAGGTGGCGCATATTAAGCACGCTTAACTTAAGCGTGCTTAATTTCTGGCCGTGTAAACAGGACTTATGTCCTCTACGTATATTTTAATTTCTATACTAGAGTTACAATACAATACAATACAATGCAATGCAATGCAATGCAATGCAATGCAATGCAATGCAATGCAATGCAATGCAATGCAATGCAATGCAATGCAATGCAATGCAATGCAATGCAATGCAATGCAATGCAATGCAATGCAATGCAATGCAATGCAATGCAATGCAATGCAATGCAATGCAATGCAATGCAATGCAATGCAGTGCAGTGCAGTGCAGTGCAGTGCAGTGCAGTGCAGTGCAATACAATACAGTACAGTACAAGTTCGGAGTGAGTCTGTCTTTGCTCCAGCCTAATTAGGTTTTATAAGGGTGCACGTTCAATGCGAACAAAAGTTGAAGACGAGACATGTCTCATTCCATAATAATGATCACCGTCGTAAATATTTTGCCGCTTAATATGCAGGAAATGGCCCGCAGGCTACTGAAAAAGGTTTCTTGCCGTTTCTCTAAAAGCTCTGTTACGCCATAAGACTAGACATGGGTTTATGGCAGAGTTAGCAAGTAGAAGCGTGAGGACCCAACATCGTATTAAAAAATGCATTCTCATTTCTGAGCCCTTTTGAATTCTTTCGTAAGTAAACAGTCCCAGCGATGGAAAATAACAAACTATCAAACTCCCAACGATTAGGAAAGCTGTCGTTGTTGATCGAAGAATTTTCTTTTGTGTCACGGTTACACGTCCTATGTTGGAAGGCGTTTGGGTCGTTGCGATGGCGTTCCTATGACGACGAATCAGTCTAAGAGTCCAAGTCCACGACAACACGACGGTAACCATGGTGAAAATTACTATTGTAGCGCCAAAGCCAAAAACTACTGCGGGTATGTTGAAAATGGCGTGGAGACCATCCATAAATAAAATAAGAAGCCAGGAGGAAGCCACTGCTATTTTCAAACGGCGCCGACTAACGATAGTTTGGTAACGGTAAGGATATGCTAGGGTGATGAAACGTTCTAGGCTGAGAATTGAAATGGTGATCACGGAAGCACTGAGACAAAACATTGAAATAAAGGTGTTTATGTTCCACAGCGAGCAATCAAATGTTCCAAGCACATTTCCAAGTTGAATGATTACATCTAACATTTGGACAACAGCGGTTACCAAGAGATCAGCGATGGCTAGTAAAGCTAGAAGCGTGTTATGAGTTGTTCTCAATTCCCGCTTTCGAATAAAGGCAGCAATTATGAGAGCGTTGGCCAGTGTTCCAACAAATGAGAGCGACGTATTTATAACGACGCTGAAGATATTTGAGGTTAAGTAGGTTTTTCTAACTGAAGGAGATTTCAAGAAATAGATTGTAAGGAAGCCACTACAATGACCCAGCTCAGTTGAATTGAACTGGATACTCTCCATACTGTACTGACGATAATTCCTTTCGAGTCTCTGTAGCCGTGCTCGCTTTTGATAAATTGCTGTGCGCTTATTAAGCCAGAGTACGTCTATACACTTTTTCACCTGCGTACGCCGTTTTTGGTATTAAAACAGTCTACTAGAAATACATTAACGCAACAATCCCTTGCCCGCTTTTAATACGTTAAGTATACATAAATAACCCCCCCCCCCCCCCCGATTCAAATAAGCACCTGATCTGTTTTTGTATACAAATATAAACCCCTGCCCTCCTGGCCTTCTTTACATCCTGTTTTATCACTTTTATGAATGTAGTTTTTCTATTATTGACCAATTTCCAAAGCAATGTTTTATTCCAAAATAATAAAGCAGTGGCTGAGGAAAAACTTGTGTCACGACCTAATAGCACCAGAAACTGATAGCAAAAACAAACATGCAATAATTGCAGACGCTTATATCAAGGTGCCTATTAAACTGTTTTAAAAATATGATTCCTCATGTTCCAAATATAATGTTGAACCTCAAAGAAAAACATCAGAACAGAAAAAAAACCTAGGTAACAGCCTGAAAACTATAGGTATATATAAGCGAGGAAAAACTAACCACGGAAGAACTATAATGCAAAGTGTCACTAGAACCATGGAAAAAAAAACGCCTGGGAAAATGTATATTATTTGACAAGATTTTTGCTGTTTTAACTGAGTTTAATACTGAAAATGTTTCGGATATATACCGACTCTAATCAGCTAACGAAAGCTGGTAAGTTAAATATACGAAACACTGCTTACCTTTAAATTTTCTTTTGGCTCTGCCCAGATGCTGCAAACACTGTCATACGGGCTACGGCGTTTGGTTTCCGTGGTCTTCTCGTTCGGTTCTTAGCAAAAAGCAATCAATTCTCTTCAAAATGTGAAAAGCTGTTTGTGATGATGTTCTTTTCAATTCATTGGTCTCTCTCGAGCCAAGATATATCAGTGCATAAGTCTTTTGCTGGCTTTGGACAGACACACGAAGAAACATCTTTTTGGGGTTTTTTTCAGTCATATTTCTCGGCATCTTTTCCGATCTTTATCGCAATTTTTTATGCTTTTTCAATGGTTTCTAGACGTGTTTAATATTGTTTGATTCATCCCGCTGCAACATCTCTTCTTAGCTTTCCTTTTTCGATCATTTGTAAACCAATTTTTCTGACAAAGATTTTGTTTCGCTTGAGCCTCGAAAGTTGACGATTTGATGTGTGTGTGTATATGTATATATATATATATATACATACTTATAAACTCCACGCGTGTCTAGATTAGCGCCCGGGCTCCGGGCCTTCGGCCCTCCGCCCGGGCTCGGGGATAATAATTTTCGGACTTTCCAGTCTCCTTTCCAGTCACCCTTGTTGGCTCTTATTGGGAAGAGGTGAAAAAAACTCGGGTGGAGTGCATGGCAAACTTGGGGGGGTGGTGGGGTGGTGGTTGGGGGTTGGGAGGGAACTCTGGTAGACTCTGGAGTGGGCAAACTCCGGTGGAGTGGGCAAACTCTGGTGAAGTGGCCAAACTCGGGTGGAGTGGGCAAACTCTGGTGGAGTGGGCAAACTCTGGTGGAGTGGGCAAACTCTGGTGGAGTGGGCATTATGGAGTGGGCAAACTCGGGTGGAGTGGGCAAACTCGGTTGGTTTGGGCAAACTTGGGTGGAGTGTCAAACTCAGATGTAGTGGGCATTGGGGGATGTTACGTTGGCCACAAACTGCACAAAGTTGCCTGCAGACTATGCTAAAGGTTTTCGTCCCATTTGAGGCAGCATCTAACTTGCGACAGTAATATAAATATCGAAAACAATCTCGGTCTACCATCTGAGTTCCAGTAGCTCAATGGTTAGAGCGTCTGGCTGCATGGCATTTGGAAGGTTGTGGGTTCGAGTCCCGTCTGGAGCTCAGAGTTTTTCTCTGAGTTTAACTTACGACAACTTGTACAGGAAAAACAAACGAAAAAACTTTACCGACTTCAAGCTTAAAACAGTAGAATGAGTACACTACTGTCTGCTTAGACTTTCTAGTCAAAGTCCTTTTCAAACCTTTTTGACCTTTCGACATTTTTGACCTTTCGACATTTTTGACCTTTCGGTTCCTCGTTGAAAAGGACTTTTCCCACCTGTAGCGCGCCAAAATTCAACGGTGAATTTTTCGACCAGTGACGTAATTCGGGAAGTAATTATATTCAGGCTAAATTGCTATGCAAGTGCTGTCTTTGGAAGTTGGAGTTAAACAGACTCTTGAAAACGTTTTAGTAGGGGTAGAACCACTTTCCATTGCATGTATACGACAACCCGAAACCATAGTCAATCGAGATATGGTCTGGAAACTCAGCTAAAGTCTTTGGTCCATCTTTTTGTTCGCCTTTATGCATTTTTGTACACGGTGCACGGTCACTGAACACATTGTATTTTAGTATAATGAACGAATTGTCCAATAGCAACGTTTCAGTTCAATCACTCAACCGTGCTATTTAAGTATTAATAAACCTAATACAAAGGATGTGCACGGTTTAAGGTACGGTTCAACATAAAATCCCAGCTCATTATAGGCGCTTTGAAGTTTGCCGAGTTTCCAGACCATATCTCGATTGACTATGCCGAAACACGTCAAAACAGCTAGGGCGATGTACATTTCAGCGATTTCCCGCCAGAATATTTAATTAGATTCAAAAACCTGCAAGCGAAACAAGTCCGCCTCTTTCCTCCCGCTTTTCCGCTCTCCCGCCTTTTCGCTCGCCCGCAAAAACTAGCGCTAAGAGGCGGACTTGGAGCAAGTCTACTCTCTACTGAATCTTTTTGTAAGTAACTAGAGATAGATAGATAGTTTAATTAAAAATTCACACACATATAGCTGAATTGCGTGATTTACAGTTTAAAATGTTAACTAATTAAAAGTGATACATACTTTACAATATTTACAAATGTATTAGAAACATTAACAATAGAATTTAAACTAAACTAATGTAAACTAAACTAAACTAAACTAAACTAAACTAAACTAAACTAAACTAAACTATAGCACATGGCAGGAATAAATGTATTTTGAAATCTGTTCGTATTTATTTGAAACATATTAAACATTCTGTTACTTCTAAGATCGTGCATAGCCTCATGTTTAGGAGGTAATAAATGGTATAGTTTATGCGATGGATCGTTAATAATATTGTTAAAAAGTTTGGAACACATTTCTTCACGTCTTTGAAGCAATGTGGGGATATTAAAATGATCTAATATTTGATTATATGATTGTCCAGGCGAGATGATTTTTAACGCACGTTTCTGTACAACTTCAAGATCATCAGACAAGAACCTCGGGAGTGAATGATGAAAAACCTGTGCGCAATATTTCAAGATAGGCCTGATAACTGTACAATAAAAATTCACAATGTCTTTAGCACTTACATATTAAGTATAGTATTTACAGCTTATTTTTCACTCAGTGGGCGCCTGTGTGCGTACAGGCTGTTGAAAAAGGTTCTTCGCTGTTTCTCTAAAATCTCTGTTACGCCATAAGACTAAACATGGGTTTACGGCAGAATTGGCAAACATAAGTGTAGCCACGCAAGGGCGTACGAAGAAATAATAATTCAGGTCTAATTGTCTCTCTTGAATTGCCTCAAGAATAAACACCACCGGGAGTGGAAAATAGCAAACCAACAAACTCCCAACGATTAGGAAAGCTGTCGTTGTTGATCGAAGAATTTTCTTTTGTGCCTTGGTTTCACGCCCGATGTTGAAAGGCGTTTGGGTCGTTGCGATGGCGTTCCTATGACGACGAATCAGTCTAAGAGTCCAAGTCCACGACAACACGACGGTAACCATGGTGAAAATTACTATTGTAGCGCCAAAGCCAAAAACTACTGCGGGTATGTTGAAAATGGCGTGGAGACCATCCATAAACAAAATAAGAAGCCAGGAGGAAGCCACTGCTATTTTCAAACGGCGCCGACTAACGATAGTTTGGTAACGGTAAGGATATGCTAGGGTGATGAAACGTTCTAGGCTGAGAATTGAAATGGTGATCACAGAAACACTGAGACAAAACATTGAAATAAAGGTGTTTATATTCCACAGCGAGCAATCAAATGTTCCAAGCACATTTCCAAGTTGAATGATTACATCTAACATTTGGACAACAGCGGTTACCAAGAGATCAGCGATGGCTAGTAAAACTAGAAGCGTGTTATGAGTTGTTCTCAATTCCCGCTTTCGAATAAAGGCAGCAATTATGAGAGCGTTGGCCAGTGTTCCAACAAACGAGAGCAACGTATTTATAACGACGCTGAAGATATTTGAGGTTAAGTAGGTTTTTCTAACTGAAGGAGATTTCAAGAAATAGATTGTAAGGAAGCCACTACAATGACCCAGCCCAGTTGAATTGAACTGGATGCTCTCCATACTGTACTAACGATAATTCCTTTCGATATCAGAGTCTCTGTATGTAGCCGCGCTCGCTTTTGATAAATTGCTGTGCGCTTATTAACCCAGAGTACGTCTATATACACTTTTTCACCTGCGTACGCCGTTTTTATTAGTAAAACAGTCTACTAGAAATACATTAACGCAACAACCCCTTGCCCGCTTTTAATACGTTAAGTATACATAAATAACCCCCCCCCCCCCCCGATTCAAATAAGCACCTGATCTGTTTTTGTACAAATATAAACCCCTGCCCTCCTGGCCTCCTTTACATCCTGTTTTATCACTTTTATGAATGTAGTTTTTCTATTATTGACCAATTTCCAAAGCAATGTTTTATTCCAAAATAATAAAGCAGTGGCTGAGGAAAAACTTGTGTCACGACCTAATAGCACCAGAAACTGATAACAAAAACAAACAATAATTACAGACGCTTATATCAAGGTGCCTACTGTTTTAATAATATGATTCCTCATGTTCCAAATATAATGTTGAACCTCAAAGAAAACGTCAGAACAGAAAAAAACCCTAGGTAACAGCCTGAAAACTAGGCCTATAGGTATAAGAGCGGGAAAACTAACCAGGGAAGAACTATAATGCAAAGTTTCACTCGAACCGTGGAAAAAAACGCCTGGGAAAATGTATATTTGCTAAGAGGCGGACTTGGAGCAAGTCTACTCCCTGCTGAATCTTTTTGTAAGCAACTAATATTGAGTATAGTATTTACCGCTCATTTTTCACTCAGTGGGCGCCTGTGTGCGTACAGGCTGTTGAAAAAAGTTCTTCGCTGTTTCCCTAAAATCTCGGTTACGCCATAAGACTAAACATGGGTTTACGGCAGAATTGGCAAACATAAGTGTAGCTACGCAAGGGCGTACGAAGAAATAATAATTCAGGTCTAATTGTCTCTCTTGAATTGCCTCAAGAATAAACACCACCGGGAGTGGAAAATAGCAAACCAACAAACTCCCAACGATTAGGAAAGCTGTCGTTGTTGATCGAAGAATTTTCTTTTGTACCACGGTTTCACGCCCTATGTTGAAAGGCGTTTGGGTCCTTGCGATGGCGTTCCTATGACGACGAATCAGTCTGAGAGTCCAAGTCCACGACGAGACGACGATAACCAGGGTAATGAGTACTATCGCAGCACTAACTGAAAGAATTACTTTAGATATCCAGAAATTTGCGTTGATAATTATCAAAACTAAATTTAAAAGCCATGAAGAAGCAACTACAGTTTTCAAACGGTGACGTGTAACAATAGTTTTGTAACGGAGCGGATAGGCCAAGGTGATGAAGCGTTCTAGGCTGAGAATAGTGATGGTTAACCATGAATAACTGAGGCAAATGGCCAAAATTATACTGTGTATGTTCCACAATAAGCAACCGAATGTTCTAAGCAGATTTTCAAGTTGAATGATGACATATAACGGCTGACAAATAGCAGTTATCACTAGATCAATAATGGCAAGTAAAACTAGGAGCGTGTTATGCGTTGTTCTCAATTCACGGTTTCTACAATAGGCGCCAATTGTAATGGCGTTTGCTAGTGTTCCAAGAAGGCAAAACAAAATGTTTACGACGACGATGAAGACACTTGTGTACAAGTTGGTTCCTTTAGCTGGAGATTTTAAGAAATAGTTTGTAAAGAAGCCATGGCAATGACCCACGAACCCAGTTGAATTTGTCTGGCTACCTTCCATATCAGCTCGTAATTTCTTCTGAGATGGCAGAGTCTTTTAGTCGAGATCCCTTCGATAAACTGCTCTACGCTTATAAATTTACACATCGCCTAAACAAACATTTTCACCTGCGTGCCGTCGATTTCGTTTTAAATTAGTCTATTAAACTTTTGTGTGATATATAAGCTCTATTTTTTAATATATATTTATATATGAGTGAGTAAATTACTAGTTCTAGATATTGCTTCGCGGTACACTACATTACACTACACTACACTGCACTGCACTGCACTGCACTGCACTGCACTGCACTGCACTGCACTGCACTGCACTGCACTGCACTGCACTGCACTGCACTGCACTGCACTGCGCTGCGCTGCGCTGCACTGCACTGCACTGCACTGCACTATACACTACAGTATACATTGCACTGTATTGCATTGAACTACACTGCACTCCACTCCACTCCACTCCACTCCACTCCACTCCACTCCACTCCACTCCACTCCGCACTGCACTGCACTGCACTGCACTGCACGCACTGCACTGCACTACACTTCAGTGCACTGCACTGCATTACACTACACAACACACTGCACTGCATCGCACCGCACCGCATACGGTAAGGTAAAGTATGGTGCAGGACAGTATTGACTCTTTAGTTCAACTTTCATTCGGTGGGCACCTGCGTGCGCGGGCTGTTGAAAAAACGTCTTTGCTGTTTCTCTGAAATCTCTGTTACGCCATAAGACTATACATGGGCTTACGGTAGAGTTAGCAAACATAAGTGTGAACACCCAAGGTCTTATTAAGAAATAAAATGTTAGATCTGGGTTCTCTTGAATTATTTCGTAAACAAACATTATCTTGGCTGGAAAATAGCAAACCAACAAACTCCCGACAATCATTAACGCGGTCGTTGTTGATCGAAGTGTCTTTGTTCCCGCCACAGTTTCGCGCCCTATATACGTATACTGGAAGGCGTTTGAGTCGTTGCGATGGCGTTCCTATGACGATGAATCAGTCTGATAGTCCAAATCCACGAAGAGAACGACGGTAACCATGGTGAAAAGTAATGTCGCAGCACTATAGTGAAAGAACTACTTGAGGTAGCGGGAAGATTGTGTGGACAATAGTTGTAAACAATACAGAAAGCCAGGAAGGGGCAACTGTCATTTTCAAATGACGCAGAGTAACAACAGTTTGAGAACAGAACGAATATGCCAAGGTGATAAAACGTTCTAGGCTTCGAGTGTTCCTGGGATCTAGCGTAGCGACACTATATTATATAAAAGACATAAGGATTTCTGCGAAGACTTTACCAAAGATCTTGGCGATCGAAAGAAGGAAATTATGGAATATATTCATGAAAATTTAAATGTTTAACTTTCAACTTTTCGCGGGTGCAGAAGGAAAGCTATTGATGAGAAAGCTAGGCCAGTGAACCTTCGTCGATCTGAGCTGAGTAGGCTTGCATTATTTTATGCAGATGGAAATAGTAAGTGTCGGGAAACACTTAGGACGTCATAACATCACAACTCTTCCTCAACTAAATAACTGAGCTGTAAAGTGAAAGTGTTTACGAATTTTGGTAGACCTTTCCCAGCGGGTCCGTTCGGATCACTTCCGAAACGTGTCAACCGAGGAAAGCCTAGAAACTAGGCTACGGGTGGACCATGATCTACCACGGGAAAACGAACCCGGGGTATCTTAAGGTCTCTAATACTGCTTATGTTCCACAATGAACAACCAAATGTTCCAAACATATTGCTCAGTTTTACGACGACATATGACAGTTGGCTAAGGGCGGTTACCAGAAGATCAGCGATGGCGACCAAAACTAGGAGCGTGTTATGCGTTGTTCTCAACCCCCTCGATTTCGACAATACACGACAATGATGAGAGCGTTTGCCACGAGTATTCCAAAAATGGACAGGAAAATATTTATAACGACAATGAAGCCACTTGTGATAATAAATTTAGGTCCCTTTAGCTGGACATTTCAAGAAATGGTGGTTTTAGAAGTCACTGCATGCAATGACTATATAAACGATGTTAAATTTGTCCGACTATATCTTCCATACCAGTTATAAGTTCTTTCGGAATGTTACTCTCTTCTGTTATGATGCTATCCTATCCAATCTTAATGCTTTGCAGACTCTAATAATTTAAAAATATGTTAATATATTATGTTAATGCAGCTAAATTTTGCCGACTTTGACAACACGAAGCTCCGAATAGCAATATGATGATTGTAAATTCGAGAGCGGAATTTACATTTATTATGAATATTTATGAACATGTGCTCAACTAGCCGTAGATTTGGGCGTGTAGCGCTCAAAGTTCAGTTATCGATAAGACTTTGTGAGCGAAGGATAATTCTACATGGACAACTCCAAATGGATAGTTTTTATTGAGTACACGGACACATTTAGTCAAACACCGTTGACTGATCAAGGAGTCGACGTTAATAAAGAAGCATAAAGTTTTAAGGCGGAGACCCAGTTGTCTGAACGCGTATGCGACTAGAAAATTTGTGTCTGTGAAGTTACAATCAATGATGATGATGATGATAACTTTATTACCATGTCAAAATCTTATAGCTGAGCACATGTGCTCCACTAATCAGGGACACTTAAACAGTTTATCATGCACTACAAATATTAATATAATAAGTATATTAAAAATAGTGTTATTTATACATGGAACTTTAATAATAAACTGCTTTAATAAGAGAACTGCGGCAATCAATCAATGGTTATTGAGCGTAAAGTTATCACCTGCCTTCCGCAGGTTTCCTCAGTTATTAAAGTAATATATTAAAACTCCATATAAACAACAACTTTTAATATACCGTTATATTTATGTACTGTTTAATAAACGAGCAGAAGTGTTTTACAGTCGTTTGCACCTAGTGGAAATACCACCCGTCAAAACATGTTCCAATCAACATCAAACATAGACGTTTCCATTCGAAACATATTATGTTTCCCTCCGATACGTACATGTTTGTGCTCTTAGCCAATCACGTCTTGCCAATCCCACTGTGTCAATTTCACAACGGTTAATTTTTCAACATGTTTTGACGGGCGGTGTTCCAATGAGTTTGGGTTTTGGTCGAGGGTCGAGTGTCGAGGGTTTGCTAGTCGAGGGTCGAGGGTAGTTGGTCGAGGGCCGTAAAATATGCTAAAAATATTTTTGAAATATATAATATTATGAATTAACTTATTTTGTGTTTCAAGTAAAAAAACTCTTGCCGCGGCATTTACGCAAAGTGGATGATGCTTCAATGTTTTGGAAGACTTGTGAAGACGATCTGATTCAAGTTTTCCTGCATGGCTTTCGAAGACGTCTTTTTCCGGACGAGTAAAGTTGTTTCATAAACCAAGAATTTGTATGATTACGATTTACGACCTGTTTCCAAAATCTAATATACATTTAATATAAGCCTCCTCCGCAGGCAACTCTCTGTTGATTTTATACAAAAATAGCGCGGAAGGTTTGCTTCTATTTGTCCCTTGAGTTGCTCATACCGCTTGCGAAATGGTAAAGGATCGGAATACATGAAGATAATACACGAATAAAAATGCGAAAACATGGCTAATAGGTTACCAGTTTTCTAGACAAATTTACCAAATATTTCTTTTCAGTAAAACACCTTGCCGCGTGCGTATCGAATGCCCAAAAAATATATATCTTCCGCCGCAATTGTTTTTGTCTAGCCTATACGTCGAAGTTTTATTTGTGCCGCTAGAAGGAAATTATGTGCGTAAATTTTAGCGTATTTTACGACCCTCGACCAACTACCCTCGACCCTCGACTTGCAACCCTCGACACTCGACCCTCGACCAAAACCCAAACTCTGTTCCAATGAGGAGCAAACGACTGTATCGATATAAAGACTCGGCTTGATAGCCGAGTGTTTTATACCTTAGACCCCGTTTACACGATGCCGGTACAATTTGAAAACGGAACAAAATCATGCCGGTGTAACAGGACCAGATGCCCCCCCTTCAGAATGCCCCCCGGGACATCTGGTACTGGGACCAGATGCCACCCCGGGCATCTGGTGCTAGGACCAGTTGCCCCCCTTCAGGCCCAGATGCCCCCCTTGTGAAATCCTTTAAAATATTTCTTAAACCAAGTTCGAAATGTACTGAAACTTGTTTCGAAACTAACAATAAAACTCTTAGATGGTTAAATGAGTTCGCAAGCGTTCGATAGACGTTGAAATGTCTTCCAAAGCGCCATCAGGAAATGTTAATCGTGGTCGGCAATGATTGATTAATGGTTGTTTTTCTAGTTTTGAAACAGCTTCGGAATGAGAAAAACCTGTGCTGAAATAGTGCCTTTTTCAGGGCATGCCAGACCCGAAAACCGAAGTCTATTTCAACGCTTCGAAACATCAGCTCAACGATGTTACAATCAATAAGAAACAAAACTGGTGATCTGTTTAATAAATTGGAAATTCGGCATGACCAATGACTGTGACCACTGACAAAAGTGAAATTCTAATGCACTTCTTCGTGCTGGCTTTCGGACTTTCTCTTTCATTATTTTGGCACCATAACTATCGAATAACATGGAATAGACCATTCCTATCAGACTATTCCACGTTATTCGATTGTTATAGTGTCAAAATAACTGAAAGAGAAAGTCAGAAAGCCAGCACGCGGGAGTGCATTAGAATTTCAATTTTGTCAGTGGTCATGGTAATGGTCATGCCGAATTTCCAATTTATTAAATAGATGTCCAAGTTTTGTTTTTTGTTGATTGTAACATCGTTGAGTTGATGTTTCAAAGCGCTCAATTTTCGGGTTTGGCAAACTCTGAAAAGGCACTATTTCGGGACGGGTTTTTCTCCGAAGCAATGTTTCAAAACTAGAAAAACAACCATTAATCATTGCCGACCACGATTAACATTTCCTGATGGCGCTTTGGAAGACATTTCAACGTCTATCGAACGCTTGCGAACTCATTTAACCATCTAAGAGTTTTATTGTTAGTTTCGAAACAAGTTTCAGTACATTTCGAACTTGGTTTAAGAAATATTTTAAAGGATTTCACAAGGGGGGCATCTGGTCCTGAAGGGGGGCAACTGGTCCTAGCACCAGATGCCCGGGGAGGCATCTGGTCCTAGTACCAGATGCCCCGGGGGCATTCTGAAGGGGGGGCATCTGGTCCTGTTACACCGGTATGCAAATACAGCATATAACATTTCATGTTATTTTTGTACCGGTATCGTGTAAACGCAATGCCTAAACGGCATGATTTTGTTCCGTTTTCAAATTGTACCGGCATCGTGTATAAAGGGGTCTTAGTTAAAAATACGAACTGAGAGCTTCTTGAACAGCTTCAAACACGAACCGTTTCGTCAGTTGATAATTGACTTAAAACAGTTTTGAAGAAATGACTTTGCGTGAACCGTAAAATCCAGCAAGAAATTTATCGAAAGCAGTAACCTTGCCTCTAACTCATATAAATGTTTGAAAAAATTGAAGAAGCGCGATCAGGATTATACATAATGAGTAAAAATAGACGTTCTCTGACCAAAATATTTGTTTATTAACGAGCTTTCGGCTGCCAGACTGCAGCCTTCAACAGGAAGGTAGTAATGAATATAAAACCACAATTTTTAAGATATTTAACTATAATATACAATATAAGCAGTAATATGATATAAATTAAAAGAGAAGTGATAATAATAATAACATGAAGTTGGTTTTTAAGTATAATAGAGTATTGTTCTGGTAATGGCTTAGAGTTGTTGTCAGCTTGTGTGGTTAATGTGGATACCCAACGAAGTTTATTTCGAATGTAAAGAAACGATTGACAAAGAAGAAAGTTGTCGCACCTACCACGCCAGAAGAATTAGTCGGTCAATTTTTTGCTACGGTTGACCCATCCACGACACGGAATGGCTACGCTGTTTTGCCATACATAAAAGGTATAACGGAGCCGATTACAAGAGTCTTAAGAAAACATGACATTAAAGTTTTTAATAAACCATTAAAAACTCTTCAACAAGAATTTCCTAGCCCTAAAGACAAGCCTACTATAAACAAACAAACAAACAAACAAACAAACAAACAAACAAACAAACAAACAAACAAACAAACAAACAAACAAACAAACAAACAAACAAACAAACAAACAAACAAACAAACAAACAAACAAACAAACAAACAAACAAACAAACAAACAAACAAACAAACAAACAAACAAACAAACAAACAAACAAACAAACAAACAAACAAACAAACAAACAAACAAACAAACAAACAAACAAACAAACAAACAAACAAACAAACAAACAAACAAACAAACAAACAAACAAACAAACAAACAAACGTGGTTTATAAAATTGATTGTGAAGATTGCTCATGGAGTTACATCGGTGAAACTGGGAGATGTTTCGAAACACGGAAAAGAGAACACGTTAGAAACGTCAAAACACACAAAGCTGGCTCTAACATCGCAAGCCATGCCTGGGCTAATGACCACAGGATCAACTTTGATGAAGGTCAAGTAATCGACAGAGGGAGCTATCGCACAAGAAAAACTTTAGAATCATGGCACACTGCATTAACCACACAAGCTGACAACAACTCTAAGCCGTTACCAGAACAATACTCTATTATACTTAAAAACTAACTTCATGTTATTATTATTATCGCTTCTCTTTTAATTTATATCATATTACTGTTTATATTGTATATTATAGTTAAATATCTTAATTTGTGGTTTTATATTTCATTACTACCTTCCTGTTGAAGGCTGCAGTCTGGCAGCCGAAAGCTCGTTAATGAACAAATATTTTGGTCAGAGAACGTCTATATTTACTCATCATATAAATGTTGTAGTTTACTTAATCAAGTTTACAAAGCAAAAGCAAAAGACCCCGACATTGGTATTGGATGTACCGCCGCCATGTTTTTCGGTACCGTCAATTATATTTATTACATCGGTGAACATTCGAGTTTTATATTACGCTCTCGGCTGAGGCTAAATAATAGTGCCTTTAATCATGATCTATTTTTGAAAAACTGTGTTGATTCACCGGCATGTTTAAATAGACCTTTTCGATAATCACGTCACGCTTCATGAAAACGAGGCTCCCAGGCCAAAGTTTCACAGTTTTGATTATCTTAGTAATCCCGTCATATCTGTTTATGGAAGAAGATGGCTAATATAACGTCCAAACTATATATGGTAGAAGTACATCGTGTACGTATGTTGTTAGGCATTTCATAAGCTTTCATTTGATGTATTACATAAAAACGCCTGAAAATTTGTTTTGGTTTCTGTTCGGACTATTTAAGGAAGTTCTTTGCTGTCTCCCTGAAATCTCTGTTTCTCCATAAGACTAAACATGGGTTCAGGCCTGAATTAGAATACATAAGCGTGAACACCCAAGGTCTGATTGAGAAATATAATTTCAGGTCACGACTCCTATGAGTTCCGTCGTAAATAAGCAGCAGAAAGGCTGGAATATAACAAACCAACAAACTTCCAACGATTAGGAAAGCTGTTCTTGTCGATCGAAGAATTTTCTTTCGCGCCACGGTTTCACGTCCTATGTTAGAAGGCGTTTGAGTCGTCGCAATGGCGTTCCTATGACGACGAATCAGTCTGAGTATCCAAGTCCACGACACAACGACGGTAACCATGGTGAAAAGTACTACCGTAGCAGCAAATAAGATAACTACTCTGGTTATCGTAAAAATAGCATGGAGAATACCTAAGAGCAAAATAGCAAGCCACGAGGAAATAACTGCCGTTTTTAAACGAATAAGAGTGACAATAGTTTTGTAACGGAGCGGATAGGCCAAGGTGATGAAGCGTTCTAAGCTTAGAATAGCGATGGTTGACAATGAAGCACCGAGACTAATGAAGGAAACTACAGGGATCATGTTCCACAGTGAACAAGAGGATATTTCAAATAGATATGTAAATTTCACGATCACATATAACGGCTGTTGAATAGCAGTTATCACAATATCGGTCGTGGCTAGTAGAACTAGGAGTGTGTGATGCGTTGTTCTTAATCCTCGATTTCGAACATAGGCAGCAATTATGAGAGCGTTCGCCAGTGTTCCAAGAAAACAGAGCAAAATATTTACAACGACAATGAATACAGTTATGGTTTGGAAGAATTCTTTCGATGAAGATATCCGTAAATTGTGTGTACGAAAACCTTGGCAAACCTTCGCGAACATGAATTCATTGGTAGAGTTACTTCCCATTCTGCAACGGTAATAGTTTTTTTTGAAGCCTTGCAGATCCTTTTTAAGAAGCGTACCAGTTATAACTGTTATAACTACGCAAGTCTGAAACATAATGTCGTGTCAAAGGTGTGACGCGCTTATTAAAGCGGTTTGTTAAAATTGCGTGAAAACACCAAGTTTTTAATATATAATTATTTTTATATTAAAAAATAAACTCGTTATATTGGCACTCATTTTCGTCCCCAGAGCCTCTCCCGTGCTGGCGCGCGGAAAAGGCTCTGGGGAATCCATATATCATCGCGATCTGATTGGTTGTTCAAATTCAAAGGCCCATATATAACGGAGCTTGTTTATATTAAAATAAACAGTATTTGAAACACGAAAACTGACAACGAAGCACAATTCTAATCATAGTTCTAATACGAACAATTTAATCGAACGTTTATCAAAGCAATCAACCTGTTTCCCCTTATATAATTAAATCAAACACAGAAGACAGACGGAAATTTGAAACCGATAGACGATCGACCGCACACTGCAGGCTGTTTGTGCATGGTACATATTAAGAATCTCATTGGAATATGCCAGTCAAATATAAACGAACAGTGCAACAAATTAAAGAGAACTACCTTACTAAAAGAGGCCGTAAATACGAAGAAATTCCAACACGTATTAAAATTTTAATGTCTTCTGTCCCTTCGAGTAAACGCGACGATGAGCCACACTTGACAAATACCTTCTTCGAACGGAATGTACCACAATCACAACTGTTCTAAAGTCAAACGAGTTAATACGAGGCAGCCAAACCGCCAGAATCGAAAACGAAAGGAAAATTTATGTTCCAAACAACTGTCGATGATCTCGTGTCCAAGTCCCAAACCGCGAACTTAAACGCATGCGCTTTTGAAAGAACACCAAAGAATCTTGGTGTTCCGGTTTGGATTCCCCCAGAGCCTTTTCCGCGCGCCAGCACGGGAGAGGCTCTGGGGACGAGAATGATTGGCACTGGGAGATTAGTGTCGTTATTACATACATTAATAGATTACTTGTTCGAGTGAAATAAAAGTAGCGCGCTGCGTAGGCAGTGTTGAAGCAACAATCGAAATATAGTAAGGTTAGATGCCGAAACAGAGAACGTAACGTTTCGCTTATAACGGGCGCTTATATACAGTAGTAGGCGGTGAAACGGCAGTAGGCGCCTGATGTGATGCAGAGGACTGGTAACAAGCCAATCCCTGTCACCATAGCGACGAACGCTAAGCGGAGAAAGCAAATACGCTTGATGTGGAAGTCTCGGAGTTGAGTTCCATCTCGCTCCCAGAGCCCACATTCCCCTTACCCAGCGGGCGGGAAACGAGAGGCTCTGGGATAATCCAGTTCACGCCATCACAGGATTCTTGTTATCCAGAAGAAGAGTTCGATGTCCTCTTCTAAACTCAACTCAATCTCGTTCCCAGAACCCACGTTCCCCACCCGGGAAGCGAGAGACTCTGGGATAATCCGTTTCACATCGATATTTCATTGGCTGATGAACCCGGCGATAAACATTAGGGCGAAAATATGCTTGATATTGGCGAATTGTCTCGGCTGAAGTAGTATAGGGTATGGGGGTACTAGGACAGTTTATTTTGGGTGCTACGACATGGATGCCTCTCCTCCCCTAGGCGTAGACGAGGTTTTTGTCTATTCCCGGGGTGTTTTAAAACTAGCCACATGCATCACTTTTTTTTTTTTTTCGGAAGTGGCCCTATCGGCGATTACACATTTTGTGCTACTACCGGTACCATCACTTTTTTTGACCGTCAGCTCGACCGCTGGTGGGACGCTTAGCCGCTCCAAGGCGTGGACTATTCCCAGGGATGTTTTTGGTTAGTTGCATGCACAACTTTTTCCATGTTTAAATCAGGTACGGTGGAAAAGACAACAGCGACCAAGTGGTTTGGCGATGGCCAGAGCTTATGCTAAGTGGGACGCCCCCTTACTTCTTGGAGTCACCTAGGTCAGGTCATCCGTATGGTCATTTACCTAGCACCACACAACAGCTCCGAACAGAGGCAACCTGGAGTCCAGGCGGCCACACCGAGCCGAAGGCGAGGTGCTGGGCCGCAATCATACCAGGAGTCACCAGTGTAAAGTCTATTGTGAGTCAGATAAAACCTTCCAACAAATGGACCAGTTTATTTTGCCCCCAACTCACCAGACCAGTCGGTTGCCACCGATCTTCCAAAATACAAGTCTTCACAGAATCCAAGTCAGATTTTATGAAGTAGTCCGCAGACTTAAAGAAACCTCCTTTTGACTGTACGGAGAGAAATATGTCAAATGCCGGCGTTTTTAAAGCTTTATATTCACAGCCTATACTAGCATAAGAGAACATTGGGAATTTCAGCTGGTTTATGCACTAGCACCACCTTTTTTACTCAGAAAACGCCCAACCACTCCTGTAAAACCTCTCGTCCAGGGGTCTGATGAAATTATGCCCATAGGCATAGCTGCTAACACCGTCATTGAGTATGTACCTTTTGTCGTCAAAGCAGCTGAGCGATATTTTGTTAACTTCGTAGGATCCGAGCTGATGGTATACACTCCTTATAGTTTTAATTTTATGTTTGAGCTGCTTTTGCCCCAGTAACGTGTCTTTATAATCATTATGTTTTATGTCCTTACTTATAACAACCTTCTTGATTCCCTTAGCCTTCTTGTCTCCTTTATCATTGTCTTTTGTGTAGGAGTACATTTTACTCTTCAACCCTATGAACTCAATGATAGGTACCCCAGCTGCCTCATCCTTCATCTTACCTATAACTTTTTTATTCTCTGTGAAGTGATATTCAGAGTCCACCGGGTAGTCGCTATTATCAAACTTGTCACGGTCAGATTGAAAGTCCTTGTAAACATCCCCAGCAGATATCTCGTATAGTAAGCTATCGGTGTCAGTGAAAAGTAGCTTAGCCTTAGAACCATAGAGATTTCCTATGTATCTGTAGTGGAAGTCATACATCAAGGTCTTAGACATGTCAAGTATACACATCCCAACGAAGGCAGGTCTGTTGAGTATTAGGCATTCTTTGATTTTATGTACAGCGACCAGGTTTTCGTTGAATATTTTACTGCTTACGAATGTTGGCTTGGAAGTCAGTTTCATTAGTTTATACGGACTAGTTACAAGTCTAACGTCAACCCTTTTCCTAAGGTTTTCCATGGTCTTTCCGAAGATGCTGTTGTTCATAAGTTTGAAGAAGTCCTTCTCGAATGCATTCCTAGCATGGGCCCTCTTCTGAGTGTTGTAGTCTATATACTCTTTTAACCATGGGGACTGGTCAAATTCCAATACCCTATGTATTTTCTTGAGCTTCATCCCTAGCTCCATATATAGCCTTAGGTTCCTGTAATGCAGAACGTACTTTTTCTTGTCCATCAGGTTTGGTATTAGTTTATGCACTGTTCCTATGTGGATGTTATACTTGTCTTTTATGTCCCGGCAATAGTCTGACAACATATCCGATTTTACCCTAAGCTTTTCTGGGGCTAGAGGAAAGTCATTATGTTTTTCATGAAGTTCGTCCGGATACTCCAGATCAACCTCAAGTATAAGTCCACAGTCAGACTCGTCACCATACTTACTCAAATCCACTGTGTCAACGTCCTCCAGCCACTTGAATCCACCGGTCGGTAGGTACTGACTCATGGCCCATCCGTAAAGGTTGTTGGCATCCAGGTACATAAGGTACTTGCTAGGTAGACTATCATCATATTTTCTCATATACTTGTTATTAGCCACCCCATACCTGTTAGCTATATATGACGTTCCACCTCTCATACCCTTTTCTATAAACTGGAACATGTTTATATCAGTCATCAGTTCAATTTCCACTCCAGTCATTTTTAGCATCGCATCCCAGGACAATCCGGGACTGGAGAAGTAGTGACATGGGTCCAGCTTGTAGTACTGCAGACAGGTCTTCCTAAAGTTTTCAAAAACATCAGCCAGCAGCAGCACATCTGACTTCATATACAGGTCATGGTATTCTCCCATATTACCCAACCTGAAGGTTCTCCAGACCTTATGAGCATGTGTATAGTCATCCTCAGAAATGTGTTCATTATTCAGGGCGCTATAGAACTCATCCTTAGTTGGTAAGCAGGTATCCTCAAACTTTTCAAAGCTGCTCATATAGTCGTATGGATAAACTCCCTTGCGAGTCATCAGATCAAATTTCTTACCCTTAAACTCCTCAGACGTTATCACGAAAGCGTCCCTAGGTAAGTTGTCAACAAGTCGTCCTAGAGCACTGGACATGAACTGGAGACTATCTATGAACACTAGATGTCGGCCCAGCATGAATGACATATACTTCTCCATGTTGTTAGATATCACATTTATATCCATTCCGAATTTACCTATCTCCTGCATTATGAAGTGGCTGTCATAACCCCTTAGATTATGAAAGATTACTGGTATTTTATCAGTAATTCTGTAAATCATATTACATTTGCTATGGGCTGATCCCCTATATTTCCCGGTGATGTGGCAGTGATCTCTAACCCTCACGTCTGAGTCCACATAACTTTTATTACATATGTGGCACTCTACTGATTTTTCATATTCATCCATCTCATCCTTAGTCATGGTCATATCTTTATTGAAGAATTTCTCCTTGACACTCTGGCAGTAGGCCACCTCCTTCAGCATCTTTTTCATAAACTTATAGACAGCCTTCTCACCTCTGTAGACCTTAACCGGTTTACTAAAGCTATCGTCAACACAGCATACCACCTTATATGAGAACCCACAGTCTACATGCTTCTGGTACTCTTGTGTGTAGGACTTACTGTCATCTTTACTAGGTGTGTTATTATGCATCACCAAAGCTTCAAAGTCAGCATATATAACGAAAGGTACCTCAAGCTGCTTACGGTGGTTGATGAATGTGAGTGTGTTATCACCCTCCTTAGGCATCTTTATAGCCTGTTTGCCATTTACCACAATACAGTTCTCACTATGGGCTGATAGTATATCACCTGAGCTGAAGCATTGTAGGCAATGCATGCAGAAGTGCTTTCTCTCCTTATGCTTAGTCTTTAGGTACATAAACTTATTGAAGTCCTTAATCAGCACATAATGACTACCAATCAGAAGTAGGTTCATGCAGCTCTCATTCTTCTCCTTTGACACATATATTGGATAGGTCTGCCCATCCTCGTACCCGAACACGTTTATGCGTATGTTATTTTGCGTTTCTATCTTACTGTACTGTCTTGTTTCGACTGGGAATTTCACGCCATTGTAGTCCAGAGTAGGTAGTAAGGCTTTATCAGTTTTCTTGATTCTCTCTGGGTGTTTATTCTGTGGGTTTAGGTATCTAATATGACACCATCTGAAACACTCGTTATCACTGTTCTGTATATTTATCAGCTCCTTTGCAGGGTTCCTCAACTCTTTAGGAAGTTCTGCATAACTACTACCTTGTAACGGCCTATAGGCTACCACATTAAGATAATGACTCATGATGCTATCTATTACCCAACCACTACCTTCAGAGGTCCATGACTCGTATAGGTTCAGCATACTCTGGCCTCCCACTGCTGCTAGGGACTGAAGGTGGCTTCTGTCTATGGCTACAGCGGCTTTACTCCCAAAGTAGATATCCCTGAAGAGGAAATCGCCATTATTTTGTTCCTTCTTCAGTTTTATCTTCAGCATTTCCGCAAACTTTATACCACCAATACCCTCCATCTCAATTTCAAGCACTCTGCGGACCAAACTTCTCGTCTGATCTATTTCAGACTCAGGATCACCTCTGTCTATGATACTAATTTCCAAACCCCTGGTATAACCCTTAAGAGCCCTTCTGGCCTCAACAACTCCCAGCTCATTATGCAGATCCTGTCTACGTCTCACTAACGTATCAGCATCTGATGATATCTCTTCAAGTGGGTTTATTTTCTTAACCGTTCTTGACATACCAGCATCTGATGATATTTCTTTAAGTGCTCTCGGCATACTATATCTATATATTTTTTATTAAGTAATTTAAACGTACTATATCTTCTATACTTATTATATGGAAGATGTAGTATTTGCTAGAATCTTAAGGATCCGTAAGCAGGTAGAAAAACTAGTAGATGAAGTTTTTAATTTAATTGAGATGGAGAGGGAACTGGTGGATAGGTATATTAAGTTTCTGAAGTGTAAGAGATCCTGTGGAAGTATTTACAGTGGTTACTAAGCGTGCCTTTGTTGCGGAACTTCCTGCCGCAGTACCTACATCTTACTCTCGCCTCCACCATATACTCATCAATGCATCTATGTATCTCATCATAATTGCATGACACTAGGGTCATATATCTATTGTCGCTCAGAGTATCTATGAATGACTTCTGCCTGTCTGAAAAGACCCCCGTACCATTCGGAGTCTTGAGCTCTATAGCTAGACCAGCGTATGTCTTATGCAGGTTCCCTATAATGATATCAGGCTGCCCACTTCTGTATCCCTTTTTCCAGCTAGTTATCCTCTTATATTTGGTGTCCTGGTTTTCACCTAGTCCTGGTATTATTATAGCGTTATGATGATACTCTCTTACATACCTTATTACCTGATAATGTAGGTCAGTCTCATTCATCAGTGACAGCTGGTTACCAATAATCCTAGGTGCTATATACTGCCCAGTTTTCCTTATGGATGGTAGAACATCTCTGAACACCCAGTTTTTAAACCTCTCTGCTATAGGTAATTTAGATGAGAACACAAGACTATATACTCCGGGCTCATTTATCATGTACACTCTGCTTTTGACCAACACCCCGTTTTGGGACCTTGCTGCTTGCGTTACCTTTTTCCTATCACACTCACTAACATGATCCTGGATTGCTTTCCCCAGTCTTTTATAACCAAGTGCCTCTGCTATATCTTTTCCCCGGAACCATATCTCATCACCGTCCTTTTGCACTGTGATATCTACACCATCAAAATTGTACATACTAACATCTGGAGTTACTTCCTTAAGCATACCCGACATAGTATAGATAAATATATTTTAAAAATATTTAAACGCACTATATCTTCTACAGTAATTATGTGGAAGATGTAGTAACTGCTATAGTCTTAATGATCCGTAAACCCCCTCGCTATAGGTAATTTGGATGAGAACACCAGACTATATACTCCAGGCTCATTTATCTGGTAAATCTGAGAAGCCCCACCCTGGGGCCTTGCTGCTTGCATCACCTTTTTCCTATCGCACTCACTAACATGATAACGAATTGCGTCTAAAGCTGTTCACTATTTTCTGTCTGTGTTTTATGGGTGAGATTTTAGGATATTGGAAGGTAGCTAGACTGTTAGCAAGATTGTCAAAAGACATAGCTAACTCAATAGGTAAAATACCTGACAGAGATATAGATAAAATGATGGGAGAGTTAGCAGATCTTAATAGTCTTTACACAAGGTTAAGACGTAAAAGATCTAAACATAAAAATCATAGGGTCTACCAACTCAGCGCTTAAGTGTCACACGCCTACATTTCTGAGCTTGGCATCCACTAATGCATGGTCTAGGCTGTTGACCGCTATTACGGCACTCACTGCTGCATACCAGTATTGGGTAATTAGATAGGTTAACTCCAGGGCAGTTTATAGGGCAGTTTCTTGGTGGACACTCGCTACAGCCTGAAATATACCCGCGCATGTAACTGCTTACAGCACACCGTATCTTATATAGGTCCTCAGACGCAACAACAAGGTACGACCTATCAGACATCATTTTCAGGTAGCTCAACTGCCTGTCGCTCAGAGTGTTAAGGTCATATCTCCTACCGGCTTCGCCAATCCATATAGCCATCCCGTTATGGATGTGATCAGGGTTGATTATTGTCATGGTAGGACTATCATCTGCGCCAAGTCCTAGTATTATCACAGATCTTGGAAATTCCTTTTTAACTAACTTAGTTATCCGACTTATTGTATCATTATCTGGTGTCACACTATATGTTGGACGGTTGGTGATACCATGGCTTAGAAACTCCACTATTTCCGTCTGGCGACTGTCAGTCCTACTGGGGTCACAAGGTTGTCTGGCTATATACATCATGAAATATAGCCTAAGATCGTCGGCGTCATCCCCAACTTTAGTGTCATATCCAACTGCATACAACCTTCTTGAGAATCCTCAAATCGGTTTTTGTCATCTTCGATTTTACCCACAGGGCTAACCCAACATTTCCGTACCTAGGCTCGAGTATCATAATGTCAGGTTGTCCAGGCCTATACCCGTTTTCTCTATTCTCAGCTGTGTCTTCAGGCCTCAACATAAACAAGACCCCCGGATGATACTTCTCCATATAATTTACTAACTCAAGTACGACTTCCTGCATATTATACTTCTCCATATAATTTACCAACTCAATTACGACTTCCTGCATATACTATATGTATAAAATTATTTCTTTAAGTGTCCTTATTTTTCCACCTCAGAAATATAGGACATCTGCATTCAATGCCCCAACCCAACTCCTTATATACAGATCCGAACAACCGGTCATCAAACATGTTCTTACTATATCCATCACACATGTCACTGACGTCTGTAAGTAGTGTAAGACCTCTTCGACTAGCCAACCTTATTATATAGTAGTTATACCTACTTACATTTTTCCCTATCAGGTTAAGTCTCATCAGAACTGACACAACCTCTATGAAATCAGATGTCAACGTTCTCTTATCGGAACTGTTGACAACTCCCGCTATCCTTCTAGCAAACCACTTACTTCTCTTATGAACAGTCTTCCTCTTGCTCCACGACATTAGATCCAGCTCTGGTACAGGTAATGTGAAAGGTCCCTGCAGACCACATGACGTACAGGTTGGGAAACCATGGCAGTTTATACGGTAGCCGCCACAGTCGCATGTGTGCATCTCATCGATTCTCCTAAATCTCCGCTCCACATAGTCTTCCCTTCTACCCATATAATATAGCGTAGGAATATATCTTTAAATAAGCCCTGCCCTATGTGCTATGAAACCCACTGAGACTCCTGCTATAGCAACAAACATTGCCTGGTACTTCTGCATCTCCTTAGAAGGTTTATAGAAGTCTCCAAGTTTAGATTCATCCCTGAAGGTCATACCATTTGAGGTGTATGTTCTCAGCTTATCCAAGGCCCTGTTAGTGGTATTTATGTCGGCGTTGGCATCACTTAACTCCGCTCTAAGTTGAGCCAGTCTGTCCTTATGTCTTATCTCATTCTCATAGAACGCTTCCTTAGCTGCCGCCAGCTTTTCTAAGCTTAGGTTGTGTCTCTTAATTTCCTTCTCATATCCAGTGTGGTTAAGCTTGTTAAATAGGAAACCTGCCCCAGCAAAACTTAATGCAGCGAATGTTGTCTGAAGAGCTCCACCTGCTAATGCACCTGCCATAATGTTAACTAGGTATTCTTGAAGGGGTCCTCAGGTATGTATTTCTTCTGCTGCAGGTATTTTACAGTTAGTGTTGATGCTGTGATACCAGCTGCTAGCTTTACATATGACTTCACACTTTCAGCTGATGTAAGCGGTTCCCTAAACAGCTTCTTACTTGCCATGCTAAATAGTACAACTCCTACTGTCACCAGAACAGCGTCGAATCCTTCATTCATAAGTTCCTTCCTCTGAGCCGACATACTACTAGTGATATTTAGTTACAATGTCTCCAGCTTGCTGCTCATGGTCTCTGGTTCCGCAGCAGGGGTGATGACAGCAGCAGCAGCTACCTCCCTCCTGTCACTCTTCCATGTGAAGTATAATGACACACCTGCTACCAGAAGTCCTGCTAGTCCTAGCATATATCCATTAGTAGGTAATGACCATGAGGAATCTGGCTCATCCATCTTTATTCTTTCCCTCATCTTCTTCTCTTTAGCTGCTTTGGATATTGCTGCCAGCCTCTTACCTGCCTCTACACGTTTGGGATCTTTAGTCTTAACATCAGTAGTGATCTTGGGGTCTTTACTGTCAGACATCTTATAGATTACCTCAGGTTTACTTACCGAGATAACTGTGAGATACTTACCAGTAAATACTAGAGCACCTCCACCAGCCTCCTCAATATCTGACCATGGTATACTTACCTTAGCTGGGTTAAGCTTCTTCCACTTTCTCCTCTTCTTCCCCGCATGTATCACATCTGAGCCTCCTCTTGTTAGTCCAACTGCTAGCCCTGTGACTATCGCCGCTATGCTAAGACCAATACCCGCTATCACACCCGCCCTCTTCATAGTGTCTCTAAGCATCTTTCTCTGCCACTCATCATAGTACTCCCTTATACCAGCCCTTATCACATCACTCTCCTCATCTGTGAGAACCCTACCAATTGACATGAACTCACCTCCAAGGTACTTCACATAGTAGTCATTAACAAGACCTGTATCGCTCAGCTCCCTATTGATCTCGAGGGTACCATTGTCCAGCAGGTAGTCTACGAACCTGGGATCATTACATCCAGGCTCGAGGTTTAGAATGTTAGTGAAGAAATCCTCCGTGTCTCTATACGCGTGACCTCTCCTGATCTTCTTCATCCTATCCTCACCAACAAGTATTCTGGAATGACTGTCAGTGTAATATTCCTGCTGATTAACAGTTCTACCTAAATGTAGTCCTGCGGCTCTGCAGTATCTCTGCCAGGATCAACACTCTCTGTTCCACCGAAATCTGTTTCCTCAGTTTGAGGTGTGTAGTCGGCAACCTGGCTGTCATCACCGTTAGGAACCTTATAACTACCTAAAGCATTCATCTCAAACTCCCCTAAGCCCGCCATAATACTCCGATGATTTCATATACGCATGGCCTCTGTAGACCCTACTATACCTATCCTTTATTTTCTTCTCCAATGGCATAGTGCTGTCATTTATTATGTTGTCTACCATGGTCAGGTTGCTGAACATTGTTGATCTGTCAAACTCAATACCTCTCAGATATCCTTTGATTGTATTCAGGGACTTTGTATAGCTCTTGTATGCCACCTCACACTGACTTACTTTCTCCGCTATTCTCTTATTCTTGATATACCCATGCATAAGAAGTCCGACAGCACTTATAGATAATGTAGCGAATCCACCTAATGCGCTAAACGCCCCGCCAGCAACAGTCAGGAATATAGCAGACATGTTCATGGTAAGATTGATCCTAGAGAGTCTCTTAAATTGCCACTGGTAGCAGGTAGCCATCATATGGTAATGCTCGTAAAGTGATTTTAACATCTCAACCTCTCCCGGGCTCAGCTTATCAGATATATGGTTGAATCTTATTATACTCTTCTCCCTGTTAAGTGTCATAACATGGGTGGGATTAAACAGGCTCATAGAATGCTACAGTTAGGCAGCTCTCATTACCACTAGTCAGTCCAGTTATTGTTGGGTAGATGTAGCCGACAGATGGTTTATTGCTGGCCTGCTGTACTGATATAGTGTCTTTGACGTAAAAGTCATGATTAACAGGTATAGACCAGTGATCGCTATAATGCCTGTCTGCGTTTCCTAGGGTGAGTGTGCCAAGTAGCTCAGAACCCTGTGTTGCTCTGTAGGTAACATAGTACAGCCGGTATGCGACACTCACCACGTTGTCAGGCACCACACCATCTGTGTCGAACGAGTGACACAATATTCTTATCATGGTGTCCTTACTTACTGTAACCATTGGGTAGGTGTTACCGCCGAGTGCTTCCGGCGTTCCACCAATTGCTGGGTAGTACCAGACCATTGTGGCGTTAAGTCTGTAATTCTCCTTCTTAGCGAATTTGTCTATGGCATACTTTTTATTTATCAGGTGGTTGTCATCAGTGGCCGGTATGTTTTGGGTTATCCTGAAATTTTTCATGTCAATGTCGTCAGTGACTTCATTACTTCCTGGTGACACTGAGTAACCTAAATTCAGACTCATATATTAGGGTATATAAGCCTGCTTACTGCGTAACCACCCACTGCAGCTATTGGTAGATGTTACCATAATATGATCTATACTATGAGGAAACTGACTGTGCTGATAGAAGGATCGTATAAGGTGATTAGATTGGAGGAGCCTGTAATGACAGGGAAAAATCCTCATATTTTGTTGAAGAAGGCCTACATAATGTAGGAGTACTTTAATGTGACCAGCAGCAAGGGTAACTACTATGTTCACAATAAGAGGGTGAACAAATTCCTTGGGGATGGTTATTATACATTCCAGGATTTTAAGAAGATACTTGAGGGGAACAGCGGGGTTACATTAACACTTAGTAAACCAGAGGCTAAGTGTACGATGGTGACCGACAGTAGCACGACGCTAGTACTGCACAACAACTTAGCATCTTTACTAGGATTCAGCACCCGTATATTCTTACCAGGTAGTAGCGTAAAGAGTGGGCTGATAAATGTGAATAATGGGTTGAAGTACTTATACAACGGAAGGAAGAGTAATACCCTAGTAAGTCTTCCAGTCACTAGTGAGCAGCCGCTGTTCGGTTCGACACAGTCATTTGTTGACATTGAGACAGAGCTGGAAATTGGTAAAGGTGTTATAAATGAGTTGGAATTCCATGTGACAGATCAGAATGGAAACCCGCTGAATGGTTTTGGGAGTATACTGTTGGAGCTGTATATCCAGTGAAGTATATGGACAATGACATAGAACTGGAACAGGGGCTGAGAGATATATACTATAATCCTGCAACTGGTTATCAGTCAGCTGAGAGACTTTACAGGAAGGCACTGGATGATGGCTTACCCGGTGTGAGTAGGAGTAAGGTCGATAAGTGGCTGAAATTGCAGGACACTTTTACACGGTATAGGAAAATAGTTAGAAAGCATAAGTTCAGACAGACTAGGGTTTACTACCTAGGTGAGCAGCTGCAAATGGATCTTGTTGATATGGGCAAGTATGGGAATAGGAATGGGGGATACCGTTGGATACTGACGGCTGTTGAGATTTTAAGCAGATATGCCTTTGCCATCCCTGTGTATAGGAAAGACACCGGAAGTATGACCAAGGCGGTAACGTTATTGCTTAAGAAATTTAAGAAGCGTTTTGGAGCGGATCCAGAACTGGTTCAGTTTGACGATGGCAAGGAATTTTACAATGTTGGGGTAAGGTCCTTACTGGAGGGAGCTGGTGCTAAGTACTTTAGCACTCTATCAGATAAGAAGGCTGCTGTTGTGGAACGGTTCAACAGAACCTTAAAGACGGCTATGTGGAAGTACTTCTACAGTAAGGGAACATATAAGTAGACTGATGTTCTAGACTCGCTGGTTAGTAATTACAATAACAGTAAGCATAGAACTATACTGATGAAACCTGCTAATGTGAATAAAAGTAATGAGGCTGAAGTGTGGAACACCTTATTTGGCCACACCTTTGGAGAATACCCTCTAGCTAAATTTAAAGTTGGTGACACTGTTAGGATAAGTAAGTACAAAAGCGTATTCACTAAGGGCTATGAGGCTAACTTCACAGAGGAACTATTCAAGGTGACTAAGGTAATTAGGGGTGATCCAAATGTTTATGAAATAGCGGACTTAGAGGGTGAGCCAATAATTGGGAAGTTTTATGAAGAGGAGCTAAGTGCTGTTGTTAAGAAGGATCATGTGTATAGGGTGGAGAAAATACTGAAGAGGAAAAAGAAGATGGCCCTGGTGAAGTGGCTCGGGTATGATAGCAAGCATAATAGCTGGGTACCTGAGAGTGATATTCGGAATATTGGTTAATGTATAGATGGATGACACTGTATTTGACGACTCTGAAAACAATCCTCCTGAAAATGGTGAAGGGGATGGTGAAGAGTGGTCAGAATCTGATGACCCGTTAGATCAGGATGAAGACCCTTATGCTGAGACTAAATGGATTGATGAGGACATAAACTATGAGGGTGAGGACATTACTAATGTGAGGAGAGTAGGAATTAAGGATAATCTACGGGACTTCGTTAACAATTTGATAACTAATAAAGGCACCTTCAGTAAAAAATTGTCGAGATATAAACAGGACAAGGCGGTTAGGCTTATCAGATCATTCTTAACTGTATCTGAAGGTCTCACTACTAGACCGCTACTAAATAATGAGTCTGGTCTGGAAATAATACGGGGCGTCTCTTTTGGGAAAGGTGGGGGAGTCAGATTAGGTGGTCACACGCTAACTCTTAGTTACCGTGGTGTAGACGTCAGGTTGATTAACACGTCCCGTAATGACGGTAGTGGTAACCCTATCACTAATAAACTTAATGTGGGGTCAGACAGAGAGAAGGAGTTCACCGAACTAGTTGAACGTGTAGTAGTGCTTACAAGTCACTATATAGAGTCATTGGTAGATGAAACAGGGGCAAGTGAGGAAGTAGTTAGTGATGTGGTTAGTGAAAATGAGTATGCCGAGCACACACCTGAGGTGATTGAGGCTATGATTAGGGATAAGAATAGGCACGGTGTTAGACTAAAACCGGGAGAGAAGATAGACAGACTTCTTATGGACCTTGGTGACGAAACCATTTTTGACGGGACAGGCAATGACCCAGTCAGTCTGCCAGACATACCCCAGGGTTTAGTCACGGAAATAGTTGAGTCAGCTGTTTCAGAGATCAGTGGGAGGTTACATGAGAGGGTTAGCGAGCTGACATATCAGGAGATCCGTGAGTTCGCAGGGATGTTGGATCCTAAGGGGGATGCCGACACTAAGACAAAAGCATTGGACCAGTTGGCTAATGAATACAGACTGAAGGCTTTGAGAGAGACTGACCCGCTGAAGGAGCAGCTGTATAGGAATATTAGTGAGGTGGCTGAGCTGAAGAGCGATCTGATACACATTGTTGAGGAAGGAGGAGTCCCTAAATATAAAGAGTCTAGGTCAGTGTTTGAGGAGGAGGTTGATAACAACGAGAGCATAAGAGATCTTTCTAGGTTAGAACGATTTAAGAAGTGGATGAAGGAGAACTGGCTTGGTGCGACATCTCTTGCTGTAGCTGTGGCTTCCCTTCTGACGACGGTAATAATGGGAATGCGTTATAATATCAGAAGAGGTGCAGGTGCTGTCGGATCATTCGGACGGTCGGTCTATAATGCCTTCAGGAATCTGGCAAAGAGACTTGGTCCAGTGCTAGGTCCTATTATCATGGATGTCGGTAACCTGGTAGTTGCTCTGCTAAAGTATGGTGCTATGGGGTTAGCCTGGTTGGCTAGCAATCTGTGGGTGTTGGTTCTGGCAATTGTCTGGATGGTTTATGATAGGTATGGAAAAAGGAAATAAGATATAACTTAGTCTATGTTGCAGGAAGATAGAATCAATCCGAGCTACAAACTAAAGAAACCGGACAGTAGTAAGAAAGGCACTAGGAGAGTAGTCGACGTAACATTTAACCCAACGCATATATCCTCTGGTCAGGACCTGTATGTAAAGCTGTCGACACTACCAGTTAATCATGTACTAATTCCTGGCAGTAGGATGCTTACATTCACCCTGAAAAATGGCAACAAGGAGTCATACCATCAGAACAACCTTAAGTCCACACTGTTTAAGCAAGTAACCCACAAGCTCAACGGTGAAATATACAGGGACCTTAATGAAGCTCATGTTCTCAGGTGTTATGAGGACCTCTGGTCTAAGTCAAAGCGGGTTGGAAAAATTGACCAGGGTCTTGGTGGGAGTGTGAACCTTGCTAAGCTTAGAAGTCAGGATGCTAGTGGTGATGCTAGTGTTGCTGGTGATGACACTGTGTATAGTATCTATGGTGATAGGTTCACAATACCTATTGATGATGACTGGCTTAGTGAGAATGGGGCCATCTATCCCCAAGCATTGCAGAACACACATGAGACCATACTAAAGATCAACACACCAGATAACGTATTACTCCCCGGAGGCAGTGGTAAGGCTGTTCCAGCAAGCTTCAGACTTGATAACCTTAAGCTTAGGTATGAGACAGTTCAGAATGAGATGCTAGCAGGCGAGGTTGAGGGGATTTACAGCAGGGGCAAATCTTCCTATTACAGTCACGCCACCCTGGTTAAGACCTTTCCAGTTACTGCTGCAAGCACAAAGATTCATGAAAACGTAAACTTACCAAGGAAGTCCCTTAGAAATATCGTGATGATCTTCAAAAGAACCACTGATGGAAGTGAGTCTTTCTACTACCCAGCTATTGAAAGTGTTAAGATAAGCTTCCAGGGTCAGCCAAACTTCCTGTATACACAGTCGATGAAGAAGTACGATTTCTTCAGTGAGGCTAGCCGGGTGTTCTTCCCAAGTGATGACAGGTTTGATAGGAATGTTAGCGAGGCGAATTTCTTCAGTGATAAGTTTGCCTTGGTCTGCGACTTTTCAACAACAGCGCTAAAGAGGGTACAGGGCCAGGGTGTGAGGCTAACTGATACACAGAATGGAATACTTATCGAGGTTGAGAAAAGTGCTGGGACCACTGCCTGTACCTGCTACCTTTACGTGCTGTCGGATGGGTTAATCAACCTGGCTAATGGCCAGCTTCAGTCTATTCAGTATTAGTGTATGGATAAGCCAGAGACTATTCTGATAGTTGGACCATCTGGATGTGGTAAAACTTACACATTGCTTAACGAAATACTTTCTGTGGAGTATGGGAAGTATTTTGACTTCATCATAATACTCTGTCCTACACTATGGATAAATATGACATACCTAGACTGGGGATATCTTAATAGCGACCCAGATGTCATAGGACTGAGCATAAGCCCAGACAAACTAGACCATGTTATTGAGGCTGTAGTAAAAATTTACTCTGGATCTAAGACTGCGGTAATAGTTGATGATATGAGTAACACAGGTGATCAGCATCTTAACGACGGAATGCTGGCTTTTTTATCATATAGTGGTAGGCATCATAATATCACATTGTTCATTCTCACTCAGAAGCTGAACAGTGTCGCGACTGGCATAAGGGACAACACCACCAGACTTCTATTTTTCAGTACGCATAACAGGAGAAGTATGAAGGTCTTGAGGGATGAGTTCTTCGGACATATAGCGGACAGTGAAGTGGAGAAGTCTATCATTGCGCAGCTTGCCACCGGTAAATACCTTGACATTAAACTCAGTGCGCAGCCACCGACCTATGAAGTTAAATGAAACATAACCTAATGTATGCCAAAGAGGGAGGGTAAGCGCAGTAAGTCCGAGCCAGTTGTTATTGAAGATGAGGCTATTGAAAAACTAGTTGATGAGCTACAGGTTGTGGAAGAGAGTATTGCCAAAACTGTTAGCACTGAGGAACCTAGCATAGACATCAGGCGCGAGGAACTTATAACTGCATCTGATGATGGGTACATCACTCAGAAGTCTGGGCATATAAGAAAATGTAGTGAGAAGACATTGGACAAAATTTACAAGGCCTATGAAGCTAAGAGGAAGAAGGACGCAGATGGGTTCCTTACAGATTTACTAATAAGTCAATTCTCAACAATGCTTGGTGGTCTTGACGCAATCGAAGATCCTGTTGCGTTGACAGACGAACTTAAGGATAATGGTATACTGAGAAAAGATGTTGAGAGTATTATATCAGTGGTTAGCCCATACATACCCCTTATAGGATTACTCGGAGGTGTTGCCATAACTGGTAAGCACATATACCAACATAAGACCAAACTGGTGGGGAATAGTATACAACCTATGGTATATGAACAAGACCCTAAGTAGATTCTTTTCTAAGTACCCATATGCTGACAAAAGTAAGTTTATGACTGAATCAGTTTTTGGTAAGACAGAACCTGGCGTGTTCTTCGGACCCGTCGGCGTTGACGCTACATACATCTACACAGAGGATCGGGAATTCAAAAGCAACCCGAAATATACCAAGTACCTAACATCAGATAAGCCGCCACCAAAATTCCCAAAAATATGGCTAGGTGGTGGTACTGTCCAGAAAGTCCAGGGTAAGCGACATTGGGAGAAGGACATCGAGGGAAAACACGACATCTCAAAGTTTACATACTTATCGGAAAACGCTATAGACTATGACCTTAACAATTTCAGGGTCTATGTTAACAACCATAACTTCTTCATGTCTAAGTTACCAGTTCTGAACCCAGGAAACAGGACTGGTATAGCAGTGTGGTGGAATAATGGTGAACCTTACTACCAATTGATCTTTGCTGTTTACCTAAGCACATATTGCTGCGGTGTTGGGGTCGAGCACCTGAAATTCTCCGATGATGTTTATCCGGTGGTTACATCCATTATGCGGTTCCATGTATACTTCACTACCAGGCGGATATTAAGGAGACTTATAAAAGAGAAAAAGAGTGACCTAATGAGGGAGTTCGATGCTGGCAAAGATGTTATCGACAACATGGCTAACATACCTAGGGAGAAGAAGTTCCTAATAAACCATCACTCTGGTCAGCATCATGACCGTGCATTTAAAGAGTGGATGTGGCGTCTCAATGATGACTATAGGACACACTATAGAAGGTTCATTCCACTAAAGACAGATGGTTTCACTAAGATAGGCCTGCAGTATCTGAACGAGTCTATCGAGGCATACGTCTACGCCGTCCTAGGTGCTCAGGCTAAAACAAGGATCAGCATTGTCAAAAAGGGCGCCGGAAGTCTTGAGTCGCAACAGGAATTCAGAGTCCTTGTAAATGACGCCGTCGTTAACTACTCTGTTAGCACTTGGATTCTGAATATGAACAGATCAATATCAGATACTAACGTAACCCAGAACTTGGCCATAAGTCCTGACACATGGTTAGTGCCAGGGTCACTCACAATACTGAAGAAAAAAATTATCGGATATAACAACTTACTCAAACACGCGTCTGATGCTATGAAATTTGGTATTAACTCTAAAGTAAACTACCAGCAGGTTGTCCATAGGCAGCCAAAGAAGCTACACCAGGAATATGTCCCACATCTGGAAACATTAGATGAGGAACCGGAAAAGCCACCTCATAAGGAAAATGCAATCTTCCATACACCTGGTACAAACACTGATAATGTAGCCATCCACACACCTGGCACAAACACGACGGATAATGAGCTGGGGATTATATTAGTTGTAACAGCTGTGGCCGGATATCTGTTCAGTAAAAACGTCCTGTAGTGAACGAGTGGTTGGGCGTTTTCTGAGTAAAAAAGGTGGTGCTAGTGCATAAACCAGCTGAAATTCCCAATTTTCTCTTATGCTAGTATAGGCTGTGAATATAAAGCTTTAAAAACGCCGGCATTTGACATATTTCTCTCCGTACAGTCAAAAGGAGGTTTCTTTAAGTCTGCGGACTACTTCATAAAATCTGACTTGGATTCTGTGAAGACTTGTATTTTGGAAGATCGGTGGCAACCGACTGGTCTGGTGAGTTGGGGGCAAAATAAACTGGTCCATTTGTTGGAAGGTTTTATCTGACTCACAATAGACTTTACACTGGTGACTCCTGGTATGATTGCGGCCCAGCACCTCGCCTTCGGCTCGGTGTGGCCGCCTGGACTCCAGGTTGCCTCTGTTCGGAGCTGTTGTGTGGTGCTAGGTAAATGACCATACGGATGACCTGACCTAGGTGACTCCAAGAAGTAAGGGGGCGTCCCACTTAGCATAAGCTCTGGCCATCGCCAAACCACTTGGTCGCTGTTGTCTTTTCCACCGTACCTGATTTAAACATGGAAAAAGTTGTGCATGCAACTAACCAAAAACATCCCTGGGAATAGTCCACGCCTTGGAGCAGTTAAGCGTCCCACCAGCGGTCGAGCTGACGGTCAAAAAAAGTGATGGTACCGGTAGTAGCACAAAATGTGTAATCGCCGATAGGGCCACTTCCGAAAAAAAAAAAAAAAGTGATGCATGTGGCTAGTTTTAAAACACCCCGGGAATAGACAAAAACCTCGTCTACGCCTAGGGGAGGAGAGGCATCCATGTCGTAGCACCCAAAATAAACTGTCCTAGTACCCCCATACCCTATACTACTGGCTGATGATCGTGCGTATGTCGTAAAGCTAGACACACTCGGCGAAATTTGCTGGCGATCGGTTCGACAGAACGATTCGCCGTGAAAATTCGCCTAGCGTGTCCCGTCCTTAAAAGGCCAGACGATTTTACTCATCGAAGACAGAACCCTCATACATTCTATTTGATACATCATAAAACACGAGCTGCGACTCTATTGAACGACTTAAGGTGGCTCCGTACAGTTTCTTAAAAAATGGAAAATACAAGTTTGAGAGTCCAAAACACGTGTATAAACAATTCGGAAAAAGAATAAAACTAAATGTTGTGCACGTTAAACATTCTGACAATCAAAACCTGTTACCAAATAAATAGCAACAGTTGTTGCTATGGCAACAGTGACGTTTCAAAATGACTGCCAATTACCCTTCAAACTAATTTAATTCGAAAAAAACTTTGGTGACCCCCAATTTTTTTTTCATTAAAACTTTTCTTGAAGTATGAGTAATCAATAGGCCAATTTAAAAAAAAATTCTTTAGAAGGAATAATTTTTTTCCGGGAAAAATCATGTTTGTTAATTTTTAAAAATTTGGATTTACAGAATTTTTTTTAAAATCGGTCTATTGATTACTCATACTTCACGAAAAATTTTAATGGAAAAAAAATTGGGGGTCACCAAAGTTTTCGAATTAAATTAGTTTGAAGGATAATTGGCAGCCATTTTGAAACGTCATTGTTCCCATAGCAACAACTGTTCCTATTTACTTGGTAACAGGTTTTGATTGTCAGACTGTTTAACCATGCATAACATTAAGTTTTATTCTTTTCCCGAATTGTTTATGCACGTGTTTTGGACTCTCAAACTTGTATTTTCCATTTTTCTAGAAACCGTATGGAGCCACCTTAAAGAACAAACCATTTCGTAAGTTGATCATTCACAGAAAAAAAATTGAAGATGGTATGCACGATCTTGCGTGAGCCGTAAAATCCAGCAGGGAGCTGTAAATTATCAGTTTTTTGCTCATTTATTATTAATGATTGTTTGAAATACACTTCAAAAAGTCATTAATAATTTATATGATAATAATAAAGAAGATAAAACCAATATATATATATATATATATGTGATATATATAATTTTAATGAGTGTTACCCACGTTTTATTGCTCTGTGCGATCCTACACACCTGGTGTTGGCTAGGGATTGGAATAGGTTGCTTTAAGGTCTTCGTTAAGGTTTGCAGAGTCATTTCGATAAAGCGCTCTCAATTCGTCAGAGTTTTTGCCACAAAAATAAAATAGATATCATTAGAAAGCTATTAATCCGTAGAGTACAATGTTGTATTTGATTTTGCGATAAACACAAGCCAATAATAGTTGCAAATTTTTTTATTAAAACCAGAGGGCTTCACTCGGGGCGACTTAAGAACAAAGCGTTTCATTTTGTTCAAAAATGTTTTCCGCAGTTCGATTCCGAGATAAATTTCCAGCAAAACGGTGTCAGCGTGTGTTTTTTTATAATTTATTGCCTGGTTTTGATTTTATGACTTATTTGTTCGAATGTTGGTCGAGAAACAGCATTTTCAAATTTGGTCGTCAATAAAATCAGAAAAACTCGATATATCAAAAAACGCTGACACCGTTTTGCTGGAAATGTATCTCGGAATTAAAGTGCAAAAAAAGATTTTGAACAAAATGAAACGCTTTTTACTTGATATACTGCCGAAAGAGAGAACGTAGGAGTCTAACGTTACGAGCGAAGGCCCTTCGTCAGAGAGAACGGGCCTTCTGACGTTAGACTCCCACGTTCTCCGTTTCGGCAGTATATCTAACCTTACTATATTTCTATTGTTGTTTCAACACTGCCTACGCAGCACGCTACTTTTATTTCGCTTTGTACTTGAATCGCCTGGAGTGAATTAAGCCCTCTGGTTTTAATTAAAAAAATTCACTATTGTTGGTTTGTGTTTATCGCAAAATCAAGACAACATTGTATGCTACTAATTAACAGCTTTCCAACGATATCTATTTTATTTTAGTGGCATTAATTCTGACGAATGGAGAGCGTTTTACCGAAATGACCTTGCAAACCTTAATAAATAAACCGTGTGACATCTATAGGTGACGTTTAATTTTGCGTGACATTTATACATAATTTTGTCATTTTTGGTATAACCATGCACTTGTCAGTTGACATTCAATATTGTATGCGGTTACTTAGGAAGCGTGGAATATTTATAAAATAACTGCAGAGCGATTATAAGGCGGCTTGATGGGAAAAAGTTATGAAAAATTATATTTTTCCCTAAAATGTTTATCGTATAGTTTTAGCTTTAGTGCTGATATCGATCAGTAATTGAAAAGTTTTACACTTTCATCATTTGTGTATCTTGGACATATTACATTTATTATAATGTGCAAATTATAAAGTTTCTGAACTTATACTATGTAGAACAAAGATTTCTCACTTATCCTGAAAACGCCGGTGGACGGTCTAATACTTTTCAAGTCTCAAGAATAACACTAAGGCTGTGAAAGGAACTAGAACGAAGCACTTGTCTACACCGTGAAACGTTTAAAGGCAAAAAGCTGATTATTTATAGCTTTTTCCTACCGAGCTACCTTAATATGAATTGAACTATCCGCTGTTAGGAGCCCCAACATGGAAGATAGCTTCAAGAATTCAACCTCACTTGGTTATTGTAGTCGGTTTTTTGTCAACTATTTCTACAACTCTTCAGTTTCAAGAACTTACTTCATCACAAATGTCTTGATCCTTGTTGTCAACGTTTTGCTCAGCCTTTTTGGAACACTGGCGAACTTTCTCATAATTTCCGCCTATTGTCGAAACCGCCGATTGAGAACAACGCATAACACGCTCCTTGTTTTACTAGCCATGACTGACTTTTTGATAACTGGCGTTCAACAGCCGTTGTTTGTTATCTCAAAATTTAGCCATGTGATTCCAGGAACGTATTACTGCTTGTTCTGGGATATACACAGTATAACGTCGTTCGTTTTCCTGACTGCTTCCTTGATAACCATATGTATACTCACCCTAGAACGTTTCATCACATTGGCATATCCGTACCGTTATCAAACTATTGTTACCGTTCCTCGTTTGAAAATGGCAATTGCTTCCTTCTGGCTTCTAATTTTGCTAATGGCTTGTCTTCACGTTATATTTCGAATACAGCAAGTAATTGTATTATTCTACGCTACGGTACTACTTTTTACCATAATTACTGTTGTTTTTTCGTTGATTTGGACATGCAGACTAGTTCATCGGCATCGGAACGTTATCGCCAGGATTCAAGCACCTTCCAACATCAGAGACAACAGTTCTACACGGAGGAAAATACCACGAGCCATCACAACATTGCTTATAGCTGGAAGTTTGTTGGCTTGTTATATTCCAAGCATCGTGGTGACTATTTACGAGGGAATTCAACCCAGTCCAGACGCTGTGTTTTATTTCTTAATACGCCCTTGGATGATCACACTCATGCTTGCCAACTCTTCACTCAATCCATGTCTAATTTTATGGCGAAACAGAGATTTCAGAGAAACAACTAAGAACTTTTTTCGCAAAGTCAACGCCATCGTTTCGTCAAGCAGTTAATTCTACGAACTAGTTCCATCTAGGGGTGAGAGCACTGATCCGGCCCCAAAAATGAAGCCAGCGGAGATGACGAATTGGGAGTACCATGATGGCCGCCACGGAAATTTTGTACGTTTTCGTAGCACGAAAAGAGCCACATTAAAAAAAATTATGCTATTGGTATCAAACTAAGAACACTGTACAATGTTTAGAAGTTTAGTTTTTGCATTTGTTAGTATTATTAAGCAGTAAAACGTGTTATTTCATTGTTTTTTTACTCCGCCTTTTGCTACTTTGGTCTCCGCACACGTATTTCGTATAGTTTGTATATTTGTATTTGTCCTTCTTTATAATATATATGTAAAATTTCAACTTGTAATTATTATGCAACATGTAAATAGTGTGAAAATTAATAAAACTTAAAGCCCTTATCAAACGAGAACGCAATTCATCGCAAGTTTTAGCTTGTGCTTGTTTGTGTCTCGTTTGACCACCAGCTTGCGATGACTTGCGGTGACTTGCGTTAGCTTGCGACTAATTTGATCTTGTTCAAATTTCATCGCAAGTTTTCTTCAACTTCAAGAGAGCTTGCGATTCAATTCTGATTGGCTGAGAGGAGTGCAATTTTAGTGTAATTCAGTGCAGAAAAATGAAATACAGTGCAAATTTTGTAATTTTTTTAATTTGCACAAAAATCATTTTTTACTAGAAAAAAAGATCTTCCTGTTAATTTTTTTTCCATGTATGTTATTTGAACAAAGCATTTTGATTATTAAGATTCTCTTTATGATAAATTTTTTCATGTATATTATTAATAAGTAATAGCATGGTTTCGAGTGCAATTTGGAAAAAACACGCACTCGTGAGTTTTTCAAAGACCTCAAATAGCACTCGTCCTTCGGACTTGTGCAATTTTGATAATCTTTGAAAAACTCACTCGTGCATGTTTTTTCCAAATTGCACTCGAAACCATACTATTGCCTATACAAAACACAAGTCGATGCAAGTCTTTCGTGCTCCGTCATCATAGAAACTACCATGAGAACTAGCGAAAAGGCGTGGGAACTAGCGGAAGTGCAGAACTAGCGACGACTTGTTCCGACGTTTGACTGGTGGCATCGCAAGTCATCGTAAGCTAACTTACGATGGCTTCCGTTCTCGTTTCATTAAGGCTTAAAACTTGACATCATTTGAAATCACGGGGGCTCATGTTGTATTAAAATTATATGACGTTTAAGAACGTTTTGACCGTAGCGATCGATGCGTCAGTGGTTTTCGTATGAGTTTTTGAGCGATCGTGGCGATCGTAGCGATTATTTGGAAACCAGGCTTAAAGTGCCACTAACCCCAAAAAATTTTTCTCGCAAATCTAAGAGCCCTTATTGAGTGGATTAGGCCAGTTAATAAATTATTGGTATTGGACGTTTCGTTGATCTTCTGTAGACGACCAAACTTGCATCTGCATGTCCCATGGCGGAGTAGGAAAGGGAATGGGTATATTCCTGGTGTTACGTCAGACAAGTCAAACAAGGAACTCCTTTGAGCTCTGTCTGGTGAATATATAGAATTTTTTGGGTTGAAAATTCATTTTCCCAACTAACTCAATGTAAAAATTCTCTGCTTTCAGCAGACAGAGCTCAAATGAGTTCCTTGTTTGGCTTGGCTGACGTCACGCCAGGAATATACCCATTCCCTTTCCTTCTCCGCCATGGGACATGCATATGCCAATTTTTGCAACTTTGGTGGTCTACAGAAGACCAAAGAAATGTCCAATACCAATAATTTATTCACTGGACTGATCCACTCAATAAGGGCTTTTAGATTTGCGAAAAAAATTTTGGGGGGTTAGTGGTACTTTAAAGTGTCTATGAAATGGAAAATTCGTTGGCGTTTTTGTTGTTTTATTGTACAGAGGAGCATGACAGGAGCACTCACTGAAAATTTCAAGAGAATCTGATGCGTAGTTTTCGCGCTATCAACTCTCAAAATTTGCTGTGGATAGTTTGTTTTGGGGAAATTTGGGCTTCTTGGTAACAATGCCTTATGACGTACGCAGATGGATCATTAATAGTGAAATATATTGTTCTTATGCATAGTTGTCCATCTGCGTACGTCATGAGCATTGTTTCCGAAAGCCCAATTTTTCTCTAAGGACGAACTAGCCATGGCAAACTTTGAGAGTTAAAACTACCCATCAGATTCTCTTGAAATTTTCAGTGACTGCTCCTGCCATGCTCCTCTGTACAATAAAGCAACAAAAATGCCAACGAATTTTTCATTTCATAGACACTTTAAGGTGGCTCCCTACGGTAATTTTAAGAATGGACTGGTAACGAGTATGACTTCGGGACATGCGTAAATAGCAATCAATAGTCACGCGAGCAGCCGTCCGAGCGATACAAATGCTCAAATATCACACGTTTGCTTCGGTAAAATTCTTTAAAATTTTGCGCATAACGAAATAGGAAAACCTTTAACAACATACTTAGTTTTTAAAAAATTCATAAGACAGAACCTTTTCTTAACCCTTTATAGCCCAGGAGGTTTCCAGTTGACAAGTAAAATTGTCTGGCGTTAGCCAGAGTAAAATACTAAAGGTGGCCAATGGGCTATCAGGGGTTAAGCGAGATAGTTTCTTAACCCTTTATAGCCCAGGAGGTTTCCAGTTGACAAGTAAAATCGTCTGGCGTTAGCCAGAGTAAAATACAAAAAGGTGGCCAATAGGCTATAAAGGGTTAATCCATTAAGTTTATAGCGAAAAATCTGTCTTGACAACTTCCTCTAATATTTTGCTGTAGTGTTCTGTGTGGAAAAAACTGACCAGATGACAATTTTTAGAAATTTTGACCGAAGAAAACTGGAGATATGCGTCTAAATAGACGAAAACCGTGAAAATTTGACACATTTCAAACGCCATTATCACGTATACCATAGTAACAGTAAATATTAGCACTATTCAATAAATACTTCACAATACTTCTGCAGTTCAGTATACAGGATAATTATGTAATAGTTATTTTAAAGACAGAACGTAAAAGACATGAAAATGCTAAACTCTAGGGAGCCACCTTAAGTGAGAGAACATTGCAAAACGCTTATTATACGTTTCTCAGTCGATCATATACGTCAAAAGACAATCTTACAAGAAATCGTATCGTGTAGATTGGCCGTAAAAGTTACGGTACTCGAACTCCTAGCAAAATGTTTTTTCTAATAAAGATTTTTTCTAATGTTTGGTTTCTTCTCATCAGATTAGCTCAAGTTCCTAAGCCTTGGAATAAGTCTTACTTATCAGCGAAAGCTGCAATGGAGCGTGATTTGTTTGTTACCAACCCTACTATGTCAGGCGTGCTGGATCTTTGGCACAAGACCTTTGGGTGAGTATCAGGAAATTTTGGAATATATCGGAAATAAAATTGAAAAAATGTTTCACTACCTTCCCATGCAAGTGTATCGCTGAAGCTTTATATTACCAAAACCGATGATGCGCGGCGTGGCCCCCCAAAAAACACGTCATGATTTCCGCCCAAAACAACGAATCCGTCTGCATTCCTAAACTTTTTTGGCTAGAGGTTCCAAAAGTAGTCAATGGCGAACACAGGTGGCGTGTGATGTTAGCGCGCTGCCTCTCACCAAAAAGTTAAGTCCGGTTGGACGGGGTTAGTTACTTGGATGGGTGACCGCTGAAATGGTTCCAATTTTTAAAATGAGACGCTTTTCCTGTCGTTTGCGGCTATGATTACCACCGGAATTACCACATTAAAATGTCGGGCAACAGGCTTGTCAAATTGCCCAACATTTTAATAGTGTCAACCATCATATTTCTGACATGAAAGTTTGTGCTATCTCACCCATTTCCGGTGGTAATCACAGCCGCAAACGACAGGAAAAGCGTCTCATTTTCAAAATTGGAACCATTCATCCTCATGGACTCAACGAACGTTTTTCTTTTATTTAACACTTCTGAAGATGCTGTTTTTGTATTAGCAAGGGCAGACATAAACAGTGTTTCCACTTTACTTCTCCATTCTTTACTCTCTATTTTTTACTCTCCTTTTTTTACTTATCGATGGTGAGAATAGCAAATGGCTTTCGCATCTCATTATTTATTTGTTATTGTTAATTTGCTCTGATTGGCTTATTCTTTTGAATCTCATTATTAGTTTGTCTTGGTTACCTTTATCTGATTGGCTAATTTTTATCACGTGATTATCTCGCCTATATAAGCTCGTTTGTTTTACTCTTTACGTTTCTCTCTGACGAAGGACCTTCGCTCGAAACGTTAGACCACTTACGTTCTCTGTTTCGGCAGTATTAACCTACTATACCTTATTTCGATTGTTGTTTCAACACTGCCTACGCAGCACACTACTTTTATTACACCTAACAGCTTAGCTGCCTCGACACGGTCAACGTTGATCTGCGTCCTTCGAATTCAGCCCTTGGCTGCAAGTAAGGATAATTAGCTCCCAGTCCTTTATCCTTTACCAATCATATTTCAGTGATCTCACAGTGTCAATTTCAAAGGCTAAGGAATGCAGACGGATTCGTTAATGTTTCCGTGGAAATCTTGACATCAATTTCTCTTGGACTGTATAGGGTGTTTTTTCAAAATTTTCATTTTCTTACCTCATTTTATACTTCTTGACGTTATCTTTTTTCGCATGTAGTAATTTGCGGTTGGTAGATGTTGAAGACATTAAGCATCGTCCAGAAGCTTTAGAGTTAGCTGTATTTCAGAACATTGTTATGAAGCATATAGAAATGGCCAGGGAAACTTTGATGAAGAAGTAAGTGATATTATATATAAATAATTTATTATTAATATAACAATAGAGTTGATGTTCTTCCAACATAAATATGTTTTTGGCCCGACTCAGGCTCATTTTCGCCCGAACCGAAGGCGAGGGTTAAAACTACAATCATGGATTAATTACATTGGGACAACTTGCAACAATGTCACTTCTAAGCAAAGATCAATTTTGCATAGTTAAGTTATCCTCCTCCCCCCCCCCCCCCCTCCCCTCCCTCACCATGCAATGTTGGTTCACAAACATGGAATGAGGTGCGGGTAAGGCCTACTCCCAGGGACCAACATTGCATGGTGGGGGGAAGGGTAGACTTGTGGGGGTAGAGGAAGACCTGTGATGGTGGTTTGGGGCAGGCGACAGATTTTTTTTAAAGAGTTTACGATGCCGTCGGAAATCGCGCTCCGACAGAAAGTGTCCCAATTAATTATTCTATGATTGTATCTCTGAGAAGGGCCAAAAATATATTTATGCCCAAGAACATCAACTCTATTACTATTATAATAATCCGTTTAGTAGGCATTTAGAAAAAAATCAAAGATAGTATACGGTAAACAGTATCTTGAACAGTGCCACCTTCGCGTCAGCGTGCATTTCATTGCATTAAATATTTACATAACCCATAACCTACATGTAACTTGGCAGAAAAACTCAACATTTGTCATCAAAACAATCTTTGCTCCAAAGTATTGACATGATAAGTATACAATTCCGCAAACAACAAACCAATATAGTGATTTAGAACTGTTAAAACTGATCGGCTCAGATCAGCGGGCTGGAATATATTTTAGCCCGCTGAATTCTCCATTTTAGCCCGCAAATACACCGCAATGCCCGATAAAATTATTATAATTATAATTATGATAATTATGGTAATTGTGATAATTAAATTTTTGTATATTTATTTATTATATACTTAATATCTGCTCCCGAGGGAAACAGTTTTCCCTAGAGTCTTGATATTTCAGAGACGAAGTCGGGGAAACATCGAGACTCGAGGGAAAACAAAACTAACTGTTTCCCGAGGGATCAGACGTTAAGTGTTTTGTTATATAGCTTGAGTTTCGCTGAATAATTTCGACGTGTATTAAGGGAAAGTACACAAAAGACAAACGCTAAGAATACCAAAACATTTCGCCTGGCTCCATAATTTCACTTCAACCAAACAAATACAAGTCTCAGAACAAAAGAACAGCAATACATTTCTCCAGTTAATCTTCACACATGCTTTGAAGACCTATAAATATTCTTTTTTTCCTAGCAAACAAGCTTTTGTTTATAGGATGCCGTGAAGAGTTCAAAGTTCTAGCGGGCAACAATTGAAAACTTATTGACCGAGCAGGCAATAAGTTCTCAATTATTGCCCGCTCGGTAGACATTGAAATTTAGCTAAGGTCATGTGACCACAAACCAACCAATGACAGTCATTGTTGCGTCCAGTGAAACTCTAGCTATATAACAAATTGTATTTATTACAATTATTATTGTCCCATGGAAATAACAAAAACTCGTACCTTTATAAAGTTTATTGTGATCAGGAAATTGTGGGATGCGCGGTAGTTTAAAAATAACACCTTTACTGCGCAGTTATAACATCTCGTCATTTTATCTGTTTGAACATATTTTTGTTTATGTTTTCTTTAAATCAATTTTTGGTTTTTAATTTTTTTTTAATATTTAGATGGTTTCCTGAAGTTCAAAATATTTACTACCAAGGGAACAAACGTAAACTTGTCCCGAGTAATCAAAATTCGCGTCGTCTAGAGGCTTTCTTCAGCGCTGCATCTGTGCTCATGACCAACCAACTTCAAAGTCTCGCCATACTTTCAATTCAAGATTACACGAAGTTATTCTGCCCTCCAGAGGTATGAAGAGTGGTTTATGTCAAAAATGTCATTCGATCATTCATCGCTTTATCGGGCTATGTTTCATTTCGTCGGGCTATTTTTCATTTCGTCGGGCTATATATCTTTATTTTATCGGGCTATTTTCCATAGGCTATATATCTTCGTTTTATCGGGCTATGTATATTCATTTTATCGGGCTATTTTTCGTAGGCTATATATCTTCGTTTTATCGGGCTATTTTTCGTAGGCTATATATCTTCATTTTATCGGGCTATGTATCTTCATTTTATCGGGCTATTTTAATTTTCATTGGCTATATCTTCGTTTTATCGGGCCATTTTTCATTGGCTATATCTTCGTTTTATCGGGCTATTTTTCGTAGGCTATATATCTATGGGGCGCCGTTTGTAAAAAAATTATTTAGCGTTTATTTTGTATATTTTAATGTTATTTAGCTCCTCATGGCTTGTCATTTATAAATAACATTTGTTATTTATTAAATAACATTTGCGATTTATTAAATAACATTGCGATTTAATAAATAACATTGCGATTTAATAAATAACATTGCGATTTATTAAATAACATTGCGATTTATTAAATAACATTGCGATTTATTAAATAACATTACGATTTATTAAATAACATTGCGATTTATTAAATAACATTGCGATTTAATAAATAACATTGCGATTTAATAAATAACATTGCGATTTATTAAATAACATTACGATTTATTAAATAACATTGCGATTTATTAAATAACATTGCGATTTAATAAATAACATTGCGATTTAATAAATAACATTGCGATTTATTAAATAACATTGCGAGTTATTAAATAACATTGCGATTTATTAAATAACATTGCGATTTAATACATAGCCCGATAAAACGAAGATTTTTAGCCTATGAAAAATAGCCCGATAAAACGAAGATATCAGTATAGCCTACGAAAAATAGCCCGATAAAACGAAGATATATAGCCCGATGAAAAATAGCCCGATAAAACGAAGATATATAGCCTACGAAAAATAGACCGATAAAACGAAGCTATATAGCCTATGGAAAATAGCCCGATAAAACGATGATACATAGCCCGACGAAATGAAAAGTAGCCCGATAAAATGAAGATACATAGCCCGACAAAATGAAAAATAGCCCGATAAAATGAAGATACATAGCCCGACGAAATGAAAAATAGCCCGATAAAATGAAGATACATAGCCCGACGAAATGAAAAATAGCCCGATAAAATGAAGATACATAGCCCGACGAAATGAAAAATAGCCCGATAAAATGAAGATACATAGCCCGACGAAATGAAAAATAGCCCGATAAAATGAAGATACATAGCCCGACGAAATGAAAAATAGCCCGACAAAATAAAGATATATAGCCCGACTATGAATGATCGAATGGCATTTTTGACATAAACCACTCTTCATACAGAGGTAGGCGCATACTGTAAGGTCTGGTGTATACTAGAGAAAGTTTCTGAAGCAATTAACAAATAAAACATAAAGCTGCGTGCATATGTACTCTTATAAAGCCACGTTTGACGTCATTTGAACACGAAAGAAGTTGAGGCCGAGTGCCTTCACGCTTCTTTCGTGTTCAAATGACGTCAAACGTACCTTTATTCTAAGCGGTATGTTTTATTTGTTTTATAAAATAAGAAGAAGAAAAATCAAACTAAAAGTGAGGTAGTTTTAGAATTTGGCGGGCTTTCCGGCCAGCTGACGCCATTCTACGCCACTTTACGTCATTCATGATCTATGTTCTCTTATAAATGCACGGAGCCCAACCAATCAGAGCGTGCGTAGAGGGCACCTTATTTTATGAAAGGGGTTAGTACCACTGACCTCTATATAACTGGAATGCGGGGCCCCGATACTTTTGTATTACATCGTTTAGGTGGATTAGATATCCCCCGATGAGCTACAGTAATGTGTGCGATATTTAATATACGGATATTTCTGACTGCCTCGGCCGGGAGTCCCAGTAGCTCAGTGGTAGAGCACTGGTACGTGAAACCAGAGACCTTGGGTTCGATTCCCGGTTGGGGCAGTCAGAAAACATTTCTCTACAGCAGAGATTCGACTTAGTTTGAAATTTTTCTTCTTCACATGTATACGCTGCTGAAGGACAACTGAATGTTTATAATATGTTATTCAAATATTAACACTTTGAAACTTGACGAGTCTTTAACACTTTGAGGCCTGGACCTCTCCCTGTGCTGAATAAAATCGTCTGGCGTCAGCCAGATAAAATACTAAAGACTCGTGTTTAGGCTTCAAAATGTTAAAGAGATAGGTTTTAACACTTTGAGGCCTGGACCTCTCCCTGTGCTGAACAAAATCGTCTGGCGTCAGCCAGATAAAATACTAAAGACTCGTCTTCAGGCTTCAAAGGATTAAGGTTTATTCTGGCTAGCACCAGACGATTTTATTCAGCACAGGGAGAGGTCCAGTCCTCAAAGCGTTAATAAGCTTTAATAAGCGAAGACCAAATAGCTTTGTGCGCGGTGTAAGTTACGGTTCAACATAAAATCACAGCTCATGCATTATAGGTGCTATACTGTTTGCCGGGTTTCCACACTATATCTTGATTGACTATTGTTTTATAGAACTATTACGACATTGTGGTTTTGTTGTAGGATTCAACTAAAGTACTAGAACATCCAGGATTTGTTATGCGCTTGGTGATCGATGGTGATGCGATCAAATTTGAACCTGACTTTAAAGATTTTGAGATCGTTCTCATTAATGTCTACGAAGTAATGTTGAAAGCTGTGACCGTTGTGCCAAGAGTGGAGACCAAACTTTATTCAGAATGGGTAAGACATTGTGTACTTACTATTATTATATGGCTGAGCTTGTTTTCGGGTCGTTATGCCAAACGGCGCACGCTGATTGGTTGCTGAGAGGTCCGGAAAAAGCCGTAATGCCCTCTCGGCACTGTGAGAGGGCATTACGTCATTTTTAATGGCCTGCAAGTTTTGGCGGGAAAATTAATGAGTTGATTTGAATGAAAATAAAAGCGAATTAGATATATTCGTTGGAAAATTTTGAACAATAATACGTCCTGAAACATTAGTGTTTCTTTTTATAAAAACTTCTTATATATTTAAAAGCGCGAAAAATAAAAGCCTAACAGGTGTAAACATGAAGCGAAACGAACAAGCTAAAAGGTAAGAACTAAGGAGAACAGCGACATCTGATCAAGACAAACGTAGAACTAAAAACACATAAGAAAACAAACCAAAAGTCATATAATAAAAGGCTTATTAACCTCGTTTTCTCGGTCTGTACGAGGAAGTATTTGCCCTCGGTTTTATCGCACAAACCTCGCTCTTTTGTCGCTCGGTCTGCATATACTTTCCCGTACAGACCTCGAACTCGGTTAATAAGCCTTTAATATTGACCGAGCGTGGGTACAATGGCGTAACCGGCGGATTCATTGAGGTGTGGGGCCCCTTGCGTGCGTAGCGAGCAAAGATTGCGCTGGGGGCCATGTAGGGGCGAGGGGCCCTCACTCTGCCGAGTCAGAGCGCATCAGTGAGCTCTATATAACTGGAGTGATATCTTTGTGGCAATCGTGTTCCCAGAGCCCGCGATCTTTTTCTTCCTAAAGTACGTATAGTCCCAGTCTTCTACGCGGTCTGATCCGGTCAAAAGACCGCGTAGGAGACTGGAACTATACGTACTTTAGAGCCTACATGTCCGCCATGTTTGACTTCAATCTTTGCCCGGTGAATGACCAGCAGATATCACTCCAGTTATATATAGAACTCACTGGAGCGCATACGCGTTACGCTACTGCATGTGTACTAGTGAGGTATATCTGACCGGCGTTTTAAAATGCTTATGTCACAACAAAAATGTTTTGACTTTTGAGTAGAGGACAAAAAGTTAGTTAATAGGTTCTTTAACATTTTTCGGTTTTCTCTTTTCATTCGCGAGATATGCGGCTCTAAACCTTGAAAAATTGGCTTTTAGCAAAAAATTGTCGCGCCCGAGAAAAAAACGGAAAAGGGTCCGGGGCGACAGCCGTGTGACGTAGCTTAAGGGGCGGAGGTTCGAATTCACATGTGAAGGAGTACTAAAAAGCTATTGAGAAGACAGCAAAATGCCGGATAGATGTGTCGTTTTTGGTTGCTCAAACCAAGCAAACGCAGAGAGAGGGATCGAATTAATAAGTCCCTTAAGCTACGTCACACCACGCTCGTCCCAGACTCTTGTTGATACGCGACATTTTCACGAAAATTGCTGTTTAGAGCCGCATATCTCGCGAATGAAAAGAGAAAACCGAAAAATGTTAAAGAACCTATTAACTAACTTTTTGTCCTCTACTCAAAAGTTAAAAATTTTTTTTTGTGACATAAGCACTTTAATAGTACGGAATTGAATCTATTTTTATTACTAATGCAGTAGACCGACTGTTTCGTTTTCCATTCTGTTTTTTGTTTATTATATCGAAGCTGTCATGTTGTTGAGTACTACTTTTGCGTATCTCGATCTTTTCTTATTAGACTGGGAACAAGAAAGCCACTTTGAAACCTGTTGTCTTGGACGAGATACTTGATGATGTCAAAGAAAAGGTACGCCGTAAAGAGAATCATTAATTCAACGAATGTCTGTCTGTCTGTCTGTCTGTCTGTCTGTCTGTCTGTCTGTCTGTCTGTCTGTCTGTCCGTCCGTCCGTCCGTCCGTCCGTCCGTCCGTCCGTCCGTCCGTCCGTCCGTCCGTCTGTCTGTCTGTCTGTCTGTCTGTCTGTCTGTCTGTCTGTTTGTTTGTTTGTTTGTTTGTTTGTTTGTTTGTTTGTTTGTTTGTTTGTTTGTTTGTTTGTTTGTTTGTTTGTTTGTTTGTTTGTTTGTTTGTTTGTTTGTTTGTTTGTTTGCCTGCCTGCCTGCCTGCCTGCCTGCCTGCCTGCCTGCCTGCCTGCCTGCCTGCCTGCCTGCCTGCCTGCCTGCCTGCCTGCCTGCCTGCCTGCCTGCCTGCCTGCCTGCCTGCCTGCCTGCCTGCCTGCCTGCCTGCCTGCCTGCCTGTCTGTCTGTCTGTCTGTCTGTCTGTCTGTCTGTCTGTCTGTCTGTCTGTCTGTCTGTCTGTCTGTCTGTCTGTCTGTCTGTCTGTCTGTCTGTCTGTCTGTCGTCTGTTCAGTGTTTCCTTTTGTATTGCTGTCGTTGTTGTTATTATTGCTACTGTTGTTGTTGTTGTTGTCATCGTTGGTGGTAGTGGTGGTGGTGGTGGTAGTGGTGGTAGTGGTGGTGGTAGTGGTGGTAGTGGTAGTGGTAGTGGTAGTGGTAGTGGTAGTGGTAGTGGTAGTGGTAGTGGTAGTGGTGGTGGTAGTGGTAGTGGTAGTGGTGCTGTTGTTGTTTCTGTTTGATGTTGTTGTGATGTAGATCTGCCAAGGTCGTTTAAATCGCTTAGGGTAGTTACGAATCGTCTCTTTTAACTTCCACTATTATTTACAAAATCGAGCTCATAGTCCACTTCCGTATATCGTTTTAGGTTCAATCAGTGGTAAATAAAGAAATGGCTGGTCCGCAGGAACACGCTAAAATGTACGGTAAATACAGTGATCTAATAACCAAGAAGGCAGATGCCGATGTCGAACGATTTTTACTGGAAGGCCATAAATTTGATAAGTTTTCTGAGGTATGTAAACACATTGCTATGTTTAAAAAACCCACTTGTTTAGCTAAAGCCCTCACTCTCGTTTTGCACACCAATCATGGTAGTAAGTGAGGACATCCTGCCCCGACGCAGTGCAAATGTAAATTTTATTCTTTATGTCATGTTTCATTTTTTGCTCTGTTTGTTTTTTTACAGGAAGTGGGAAAGTATGCCGAGTTAATTGATGACATTACTTACAATTGTCAAAAGGTGAGAAGCTACCTAATCTGATCTATAGAATGCCCCTCAGTGCTGAAGTCCGAGTTAGATCTACGCTAAACGTTGCACAATGGACGAATTTAATTCGAATTAACTTCGTCGGTAATGCGACGTAAATGTGACGTAGAGTTAAACGTCGAGTTAAAGTCGAATTTAACAAGATAAGTACAAGATAACATCACAAGTTCAAGATAAGTACAAGATAACATTATAAAAAAAGGTATTACTATGTATAAAAAAACGAAAAGATGTACTTCGCGTCAACATTCAACAACACCAATTATCAATTTGTTTAAAATTTGCTAAAATATTGTGGGTGTCCTTGTGTAGGACACCCACAGTCCAGAAAGTGCGGGTGTCCGGACAGCCACTGCTTCCAGAGCCCCTGTGCCTTCGGCTCGGTCACGTTTATCAACGTCCTTACAATTCAACCACCGGCTGCAAGTAAGGATGATTAGTCCCCCGGCTCTTCTTAATATTACCTTTAATATATTTACCATTGACATGTCCTAATTCTTTTTCAGGTTATCAAAGTCGGTATGTTCGAGTTACACTGTGATGAATTAATCCGTGGCTTAATGAAGCGAGCAGATAATCTGAGAAGTAAACTTTTGCAGCGAATGATTAAAGACCATCAGGTGCTAAACAAGAGGTACGAAAACTAACAATTATGACGTAAGCTATCATCTTTTCTTCAAGGAATTTCGTAATAAAACTTTACACAACTATCAACCACATAAAAAATATGATTATGGGTGAGGTGATACGGGCAATATTTTTCTTCAACTTGCAACGCAATTTTGCGACAACAAATTGCGTTGTAAGTTGAAGAAAATGGTACTCGTATTACCTCACCTTATGTGAAAGCATTACCAACAATAGTTTAATCGGAGAAACACTTTAATTTCCATGCAGGCTTTGTGATGAATATGAGAAGATTGCCGAAAAAGCTCTAACTTCTCCGGCCAACACAGAACACTTGATGGAGCTGAAGGTTAGGGTATTTTTAAGATATGAATGCCTATCAATAATTATGTTTCATTACACTAAAGTAAATTCTATGTTTTGTTTTTTTTAGAATTACGTCGAAAAAGTTCAGAATGAGACGATTTTTGAGCTGGAAGAACGATTAGCCGAAGCGAAGAACAGATTAGCTTTCCTTGTAAGTTTTCCTTCCTTCCTTCCTTCCTTCCTTCCTTCCTTCCTTCCTTCCTTCCTTCCTTCCTTCCTTCCTTCCTTCCTTCCTTCCTTCCTTCCTTCCTTCCTTCCTTCCTTCCTTCCTTCCTTCCTTCCTTCCTTCCTTCCTTCCTTCCTTCCTTCCTTCCTTCCTTCTTTCCTCCATTTCCTACCTTCCTTCTTTTTCTCTTCTATTTCTTCCACGTTATTCCCTTTTCCCCCTTCTGTTAATATTTAGTTTATTCTTCTATTTCACTCCAGGTGGATTATGCGTCGTTTTCTCCAGCTGACATGCGTCTTAACAACAACGTTTTCCAGTGGCATTTTCGAATGCCTGAAGTATTTGAAGAGCACAAGCAAATTACAAACGCCAATCGCACACAGTACGAAAACAGCCTGAAGGTGTTGTGTTCATTTCAACCTAATATGTCTTTGATTTTGTTGTATTTGATATTTTATCAAATTGGAATAATGCTTGGTAAAGTCTATTAACTATTGTGGATGGCTACAATGGGGTAGTTCTGAAAAATAAATAGATTTTAGTGGAGGAACGCTTTGTCAAAATTGTAATAGTTAGTTTTGAGTACCGGTCTTTCTCAAAACTACAATAACCTTCATTATTTGAAGTACGTTTTTGAAAAAGTTGTTTTAATACATCGAACTGTTTATACCTAGATGAGGCGTGAAAGATTTGCCGAGGAACTTGATGGCTACTCGAAACAGTTAGAAGAGTTTCAAGTAAGGACCAATCAGTAACGTTCAGTTAGCTACGCTGTTGCAAACAACCGTTGAGAATATGGGCCATTCTCTTTTTTTTTTGTCAGACATTTGGAGATTTGACTGAGGTTGGCAGATATATGAAGAAAGCCCAAGCTCTTCATGCAAGACTAGAGACCGCGACCGAAAAGGTAGGAACTGTGTTTGTAAAGCTAGTCCACTCCACTCGATTCTACTCTTCTCTACTTCATTACCCCCACTCTATTCCACCCATCTCCTCCGCCCCATTCCCTTGGGGTTTGCTATAACCCGGGCGATGATCGAGGATGAGCATGAAATATTTTTGGTCAGCAGTCATATTTACTGTATAACATCAACGGAAACCACATCACAGTCTTCCTAACTTTTGCGAGATTGTAGTCAGGTTACCGAGGGAAAGCAAAGATAAGGAGAATAGTGAACTAGCCATGCACTAGGCGAAGTGTTTTGAACAATGCGGAGAACCTTCTTTGAAGGGTCGTGACTCGTGACAGACAATTTCAGTAATATAATCCACCCCCTTAATTCAAAAACTGTTCAGTTTGCTGTCCAGAAAAAGTAGTCTAGAACACGTCTCAAAATAACTTTCTCAAGTCGTCTGCACGAAAATGTTATGAGAAGTAGACCATGTATACAATTTCCTAGAAATTCTGAAATGAATCCAATCCGGGTTGACGTTTTTGATGCCGGCCAAATGTAATTTGGAGCTAATAAAGGTCCTAAAGGAGTACCAAACGCACGCAACCACTCAGGGAAAATCCTTTTTTTGTGTAACCGAAGATCGGCGCTGCACCTTCTAAATTGTCGCAATGATAGAGCCATATATGGCCCATATTTTTAATATTTAGATTTACAAAACGCGGCAGTATGTTTAAATTAAAAAAAAAAGAGAATTTTTTTAAAAACTAGGCCACGAATTTGAGGTTGTCAAAATCATTTTTCATACACGATGCCTGGCTTATTGCATGTCATTCACTATACCGGTTTTGTCAGAAAAAACGAAAGTTCGTTTCCTTAAATTCATAAAGAGTTTTTGCATAAGTGGGCGCAGGTAACTCATAGCTAGTTATTGTTTATGAATCATTGATTCATTGGATCAAGAATTAAATAGCGATTATTGAGCATTTCAAAGGTTACTTGAAGAAGAAAATTGGCGGTGGTCATGCTGGTCGTTAAAAAATATTTTTTGCTATTAATTATACACAAACCTGGAATTGTTCAAGCAAAATATTCTTTATCTAATTCAAGAAATTTTGCGAGATTTTCTTTCAGAATGTGTAATTTCTCTTTGTAATAATTCAGCCGACTCCGAGAGTTTGTCATTGCAAAAAACGCGTGACACTGACACGTCTATTTTATAGGATAGGCATTAGCTTCAGATCAGTGATTAGCTTGCGTAACATGTTTGGACATTACATTGAGCTGTGCCACAAGAAACTTAGTTGCGCGGATATGGCAACTCATCTGGGACAGACGGGACCCATGCCTGAGAGGTGCACCAACTAGCCTCCCGACGTTACGGCAAGCCATATGGCAAAATGTTGTCAAACATGCCACCCCTGGACATTCTGCATAAGAAAAGCGCAGTAAATTATATGGAAAGAACCGTAGACGGCTCAAGTCAAAACGTTCGGACAACATACCTTAAACTTTGACAATATTAAGCCTTGCAGTTATTTGTCAAGAATACTATTAAAATCGATAAATACGGGATAGCGTTCTGAGAAAAACGAAATGTTTCCAGAGTGTAAGAATGTATTTCGAAACGATTATTAGAAAAGGTCGAATTAATTTGTTTGTTTGCCCTGTAATTTAGAAACAAACACTCTACCTATAGTCTTCGTTTCATTGTTTAGTCTTCGAATATACTGTATTAGTCTTCGTACATTCCTACACCCCTGTACAGATCTTGATGACTGCTGACCAAAAGGATTTCATACTCATCCTCGATCATCGCCCGGGTTATAGCAAACCCCCATTCCCTTCCGCTCCATTCTCTTTACTCCCCTTCTATCCACTCCGCTCTACTCCCAGAGGCCGCGGAAGTACCTGAAAAGTGTGTGTTGGGGGGGGGGGGGGGGAGGGGGGGAGGGGGACCGCCAAAAAGGGGCACCTTGGTTATTTTCAAAATAATCGTATAATTTAAAACGTTGTACGGTTGTAACTTCCATTTGACCACCACCATTTTCTTTTTAACATAATTTCTTGGTCAGCGGCATTTCTTTTAGAAATAGAATAGTTCAAATAGCGCCAATGTGCTGGGAATTTACATTATATCATATTTTATAAATAATTCTTTTACGGCACCCCTCGGGCAACGGCACAGTCACTCTTTTCTACAGCAAATAGCAATGTCATACTTGATACTTCTACGAAAAGGGTACATTAATTCTTCCCAGTATAGGCAATATGCCGCAGTAAACCGTAACCGCCACATTTATAAAAAGGGCATATTTATTTCAGAAAAAGGGCACATTTTCCAATTTTGAAAAAAGTGGAGGGGGGGGGGGGATCTGGCCCCAGTGCCCCCCCGGTTCCGCGGCCTCTGTCTACTCCACTCCACTGCCTCCACCTCCACTCTACTCTACTCTACTCTACTCCACTCCACTCCCTCCCTCCCTCCCTCCGCTCCGCTCCGCTCCCTCCCTCCCTCCCTCCCTCCCTCCCTCCCTCCCTCCCTCCCTCCCTCCCTCCCTCCCTCCCTCCCTCCCTCCCTCCCTCCCTCCCTCCCTCCCTCCCTCCCTCCCTCCCTCCCTCCCTCCCTCCACTCTACTCTACTCTACTCTACTCTACTCTACTCTACTCTACTCTACTCTACTCTACTCTACTCTACTCTACTGCACTCCACTCCACTCCACTCCACTCCACTACTCCACTCCACTACGCTCCTTCCACTCCACTCCACTCCCTCTACTCCACTACGCTCCGCTCCGCTCTACTCTACTCTACTCCACTACGCTCCGCTCCGCTCTACTCTACTCTACTCTACTCTACTCTACTCTACTCTACTCTACTCTACTCTACTCTACTCTACTCTACTCTACTCTACTCTACTCTACTCTACTCTACTCTACTCTACTCTACTCTACTCTACTCTACTCTACTCTACTCTACTCTACTCTACTCTACGCTACTCTACTCTACTCTACTCTACTCTACTCTACTCTACTCTACTCTACTCTACTCTACTCTACTCTACTCTACTCTACTCTACTCTACTCTACTCTACTCTACTCTACTCTACTCTACTCTACTCTACTCTACTCTACTCTACTCCACTCCACTCCACTCCACTCCACTCCACTCCACTCCACTACTCCACTCCACTCCACTCCACTCCACTCCACTACGCTCCTTCCACTCCACTCCACTCCCTCTACTCCACTACGCTCCGCTCCGCTCTACTCTACTCTACTCTACTCTACTCTACTCTACTCTACTCTACTCTACTCTACTCTACTCTACTCTACTCTACTCTACTCTACTCTACTCTACTCTACTCTACTCTACTCTACTCTACTCTACTCTACTCTACTCTACTCTACTCTACTCTACTCTACTCTACTCTACTCTACTCTACTCTACTCTACTCTACTCTACGCTACGCTACGCTACCCTACCCTACCCTACCCTACCCTACCCTACCCTACCCTACCCTACCCTACCCTACCCTACCCTACTCCACTCCACTCCACTCCACTCCACTCCACTCCACTCCACTCTACTCTACTCTACTCTACTGCGCTCCACTCCACTCCACTCCACTCCACTCCACTCCACTCTTCCACTCTACTCCACTACGCTCCACTCCACTCCACTCCCTCCCTCCCTCCCTCCTTCCCTCCCTCCCTCCCTCCCTCCCTCCCTCCCTCCCTCCCTCTACTACGCTCCACTCCACTCCATTCCACTCCACTCCCTCCCTCCCTCCCTCCCTCCCTCCCTCCCTCCCTCCCTCCCTCCCTCCCTCCCTCCCTCCATTCCACTCCCTCCCTCCCTCCCTCCCTCCCTCCCTCCCTCCATTCCCTCCCTCCCTCCCTCCCTCCACTCTACCCTACTCCACTCCATTACGCTGCACTCCACTCCACTCCACTCCACTCCACTCCACTCCACTCCACTCTACCCTACTCCACTCCATTACGCTCCACTCCACTACGCTCTGTTTCACACTGCTCCCTTCCACTGCTTTCCACTCTTCTCTGCTCAACTTCCTCCGCTCTACTCCACTTCACTTTAGTTTATTCCACTCTACTTATCCATTCCTGCATGTACTTATCTCCAGTATTTTTATAACATACATTTTTGTACACTACAGGTGCAGTCTTTCAATGACGAAGAGGAAGCATTCGGTTGGGAAACCACATCTTACCCTCAACGCCAACAGCTTATGAACACGCTTACGCCATATCGCAAGCTCTATGAAACTACTGTGGAATTCCAAAATAAATACAAGTAAGAACACTCTTTCTTTGTCATTTCCAGTAATCTTTCAGGAACGTGTGCTTACGTGTCAGATGAATGACAAAAATTAAAGCTCAGTTTCACCTGATGATTTAACAATCTTATCTTCATGCTCTTCCCCTTCTGAACTTCTTGTCAGAGAAAGTATTTTAATTCGTAAATTTAACCCGCCTCTCAATGCCAATCGAAATGTAGTAAGGTTAGATATACTGCCGAAACAGAGAACGTAGGAGTCTAACATTTCGAGCGAAAGCCCTTATTTTTCTCTCTGACGAAGGGCCTTCGCTCGAAACGTTAGACTCCTACGTTCTCTGTTTCGGCAGTACATCTAACCTTACCATTCTTCGATTGTTGTTTCTACACTGCCTACGCAGCACGCTACTTTTATCTCAATGCCAATTACTTTTATCTGAACTCACTTTCTAAGGTGAGACCTCACATTTTCTCACTTCCTGCAAACGCCAATATGTAAGTAACTTATATGTATATGTCGTAATTATTGACACCTATATCATTCATTCTCTGATGATGCTGCGCGAAAAATTTTATTATCCTTTTACAATGCCTTACATTCATGTTTTATGCTGGGCTTTAATTTTTATCATTCATCTACGATTCTCGCTTGGTTCATCTGTTGTCCTTACGTGTCAGATAGATTGAGCCTGAGTAATCATGTGTTCTTGTCTTTTAGAGATTGGATGGAAGGTCCTTGGGGCTCACTTGATCCAGATGTGGTGGATCAAGAGACAGGGAATTTCTGGCGTGGCTTGTATAAATTAGAAAAACAATTCAATGAGATACCAAAAGCACAATCCATTGCTCAAAGGGTAAACTACTAAGCCAGATTGGTAGTGCTTTACGTCCCGTTTACATGGACGAGTGTTGTCCTTCTTACTAGAAGGGTCACCCTACCCCCCAAGTCACCCTAGTGGCGACAGCGGGTGCTTACATGGGGAATTTGACACTTGTCTAGCGTACACGTGTAAAAATCTCGCAAGTTGTTACAGCATTGTTGCCTGAACAATGCTGTAACAACTTGTTGACATATGTGAACAACATTGATAAATGAACAACATTGTTCATCATTGTTTCAACAAGTTGTTACTGCTTGATGAAACAACAACCGTTGTTCACGCATGTTGTAACAACCGAAGAACGTGTTGATACATCAACCATGTTCACCATCGTTGTAACATTGTTGTTCATCGTTGTTATTTCGTCATGCTATTACAACATGTTGTATCATGTGCGAACAACGTTGTTGATTGTGTTGTTGATAATTTGCAGTGACATTGGGCAACATTAGTTTTTGTGACAACACTCGTGAAATATTGACGATTGTGTTGGTGTTGTTGTTGTTGTTGGGGTTGATAGTGTTGATGGTGCTGGTGGTGGTGTTGATGGTGTTGATGGTGGTGATGATGGTGGTGTTGGTGTTGATGGTGGTGGTGTTGATGGTGGTGGTGTTGATGGTGATGTTGATGGTATTGATGGTGGTGGTGTTGATGGTGTTAATGGTGGTATTGATGGCGTTGATGGTGTTGATGGTGTTGGTGGTGTTGATGGTGATGGTGGTGGTGGTGGTGATGGTGATGTTGATGGTGGTGTTGATGGTGTTGATGGTGGTGGTGGTATTGATGGTGATGTTGTTGTTGGTGGTGTTGATGGCGATGTTGATGGTGATGGTGATGGTGTGGTGGTGTTGGTGTTGATGGTGATGGTGATGGTGTTGATGGTGGTGTTGATGGTGGTGTTGTGGTGATGGTGGTGGTGTTGATGGTGGTGGTGGTGTTGATGGTGTTGATGGTGGTGTTGATGGTGGTGGTGGTGTTGATGGTGGTGGTGGTGTTGATGGTGATGGTGTTGATGGTGGTGTTGATGGTGTTGATGGTGTTCATGGTGTTGATGGTGGTGTTGGTGGTGATGTGATGTGGTGTTTGTACTGTTAGCGTGTGTCTTTAGCAGTGAAAACCTTTAACAATCGTATCTATCCTATCTTCAGATGAAAGCTAAAGTTGAAGAATTCAAAGGCCATATTCCTCTCGTGCAAGTCATGTTCAACCCTGGTCTTCGTGATCGGCACTGGACCCAAATGAGCGCAATATTGGGTTATTCAATACGAGCCGAAGAAGACTTAAATCTGTCGAAAATGGTCGACATGAAACTCGAACCTTTTCTAGCTCAGTTTGAGGGCATCAGCGAGGCAGCCAGCAAGGAGTTTTCACTTGAGAAAGCCATGGAGAAAATGGTACATGAATGGGACGAGGTAGGTTTGCTATGATCATCATTATCATCATTATTATTATTATTATTACTATTACTATTACTGTTACCGTTACCGTTATCGTTACCGTTACCGTTACCGTTACCGTTACCGTTACTGTTACTGTTATTATTATTATTATTATTATTATTATACCATGATCGTCTCGGATTCTTTTGTTCTCCAAGGGAATGTAAACCTCGTATTTCTCTCATTGCTCATGCAAGAGGGAAATTTTTCCTTTGTCTTTTTTTAATTAGAAGACAAAGAAATCCTTTGTCTTCTTCTAAATTTCCCGCTTGCATATATTTTCCCTCATCAACATGCACGGGAAAATTAGGTGCAACTTCTCTGATCAACCGTGTAAATTTCCTGTCGGTAAGATTCTCAAAGTTCTCCTTGGCGATCATAATATTACAAACTAATAACATGACTTGAGGGAAATTAGCGATTAAATTTCCCCTTTGCCTCGGGAAGATATGTAAACCTTCCCTCACAAACCGTTATTCTTATAATTATAATTATATTATTATAATTATTATTATTATTATTATTATTATTATTATTATTATTATTATTATTATTATTATTATTATTATTATTATTATCCCCGAGCCGGGCGTAGGGCCGAAGGCTCGGAGCCCGGTGAGGGTGCTAATCTCGACATGCGTGGAGTCCACTTTACACGCGTGTTGAAATGCGAATCAGTTTGAGCGATCTGAATATTTGTATATATATATATATATATATATATATATATATATATATATATATATATATATATATGTGTGTGGACGGACCACGCGCGGTGAAGATTGTGGGGCACTGGAAACAACATAGTTCTTGACAAAAAAGATTTGAAAAAGATTTGATATTATTCTTGACAAAAAGACTTGAGAAAGAAGTTTTTGGGATACGTATCCTTTTCAAAAGAACAGAAACAAATCAACGTTTACGTATATAAAGTCTTCAGACTTGACTAAAAGGAAACCCGTCAAACCAAACTCGAAAGAAACGAAGACAAAGGCCGAAAAGTTTATAAAGCTACGGTAAAAATATAGAGCAGTCGTTCTCAGTAATCACGAACACTTAGTAGCAAAACTGTTGAGTTTCCCTGTTTACATCTATCACTGTTAATTTTGTTTTATATTTTGTGTGTCGTTGAAGTACGTATCATATCCGGCAGTGCATGTTTTTTCTTGCCAATGCCCGTTACGTTGTATTTTTTACCTGTGGCTGCCGTCTTATCTCCTTTTAAATGGCTTTCTTATTGTAAAACTACATATGACTTAGCGGTTGTTTATAATTTAGCATAAAAATGGAGAAGGAACATTTCTTCTTTTGTAAAACGTACAAAGACTACAAATGCTGTTGAACTGAATATTTATTAACATGTATGTGAAAACACTTTCAGCAATTCAGATTTCGAAATGAAGGATTGTTTTTGTTATATTAGTTTAAATAAATTTAAAATGCCATAAATGAATATAGTTTGAGTAGTTTTCAAAATGTAAATATTTTTAGATACCAAGCGATGTTCTTTGTAAACATGGGAAAAAAGAACTGTAAAGTATAACCCTAATATTTTAATAAAATTATGATGCCTGCTTCAGTAGTGTGGTGGTAACGTCGTCGGTTTGCACGCGAACGAGATTGAGTTCAAACCCTGGTGGCAACGTGCAATTTACTTCATCTCAATATATTTTACGAAATATCATCCTTAAATTTTTCTTTGTTCTTTGTGGCATTTTTCTTCAAAAAAAAGAGTCTTTTTTTTATTTCAAATATTCTACCATAATTAAAACTATATTTTTATCGTTCCGACCATTCGCGAGGATCCGGGTACGAGAATGCGTTCCGACAGGAGTAGCTATTTCCAGGCCTCCAATAAAAAAGAGCGCAAGGGGGTGGGGGGTTGCTGTAAAAGCGAGCGAGGGGATATTGCATTTATGTATTTCTAGTTATTATTATTATTATTATTATCATCATCATCATCATCATGATCGGCTTATCATCATCATCCTCGCCTTTCCGTCAGTTTACATTTTTCTTTTTTTTTTCGTTAGATGGAATTTAATTTCATTCCCTACCGTGAAACAGGAACTCATATCTTGTCAGCAGTTGATGAAATACAAACACTTTTGGATGATCAAATTGTTAAAACGCAAACAATGCGAGGTTCACCTTTTATCAAGCCATTTGAAACGGAAATTAAGTAAGTCATGCAAATATGGGCTTATGTGTATCATGTGTTTATCTTATCGCGCGTTTATTCCATGTTAATCATGTGTTTATCATGTGTTTATCATGTGTTTATTATGTGTTTATCATGTGTTTATCATGTGTTTATCATGTGTTCATCATGTGTTTATCATGTGTTCATCATGTATTTATCATGTGTTTATAATGTGTTTATCACGTGTTTATCACGTGTTCGTCATGCGTTTATCATGTGTTCATTATGTGTTTATCATGTGTTTATTATGTGTTTATCATGTGTTTATCATGTGTTTATCATGCGTTTGTCACGTGTTTATCATGTGTTTATCACGTGTTTATCATGTCTTTATCATGTGTTTATCATGTCTTTATCAATGAAACATAACATCTCCTTTGTTAATTATTATATTTTTTTATTTACATTTCCTTCCAGAGAATGGGAGGCAAAACTTGTGTTGCTTCAAGAGATCTTAGACGAATGGTTAAAAGTGCAAGCAACTTGGCTGTATTTAGAACCTATCTTTAGTTCTCCAGACATCATGGCTCAAATGCCAGAGGAAGGACGGTATGTATCTACTGTGACTTCTTTACTGACATCACACCAACCTCGTTTTTCGTTCGTTTGTGAAACAAGGTGGCGGCGAGACGATAGAATGACCTGGTAAACACTGGATCTTGGCGGGATAACGTTAAGAAATTTCTCGATACATTTAGAAATGCTTCAATAAGGCCACATGAAGAAATACTTGTTTAGCGTCCCCGACCTCCAAATTTTTTTTATTTTTTATTTTTCAAAAAACGCTCTAAATTTAGTGCAAAAACTCCCAAAACAACGTTTTACCTGTAGTATTAAAAATGGTGATTTGCGCTTTGCAATCGCCGACGAACTTCATGCCCTGGACGGGTTCGGACCTCGGACTTATTCTCGTACCCAGACCCTTACATGTTCCACGCCTGCGCATTAAGTTATTATAAACCTTGACTCGTTTTCTGTTTAATAAAACATGAATGAGTGAAAACAAATACGTCTTTGTTAGACCACCAATGGCATTTGTGATATGCTGTGTGGCCAAGGAAGGCTGTAGTACGTTTTTGAAACACCCTGTAATATAGATGAGAGCGGTACCTCTGTAGGGAAAAAAAAAGAAAGAAGAAAACATACAAAAAAACAAAAAAAAAACTCCCTCCCGACCTGGAAAAATTTAAATAGGTGGACGCTAAACAAGTAAATTTTTTTATATGACCTAAGTTTAGCACGGTGGAAGGAACAAAGATTCAGCAAAATTATAATACTTTGTGTGCTTTTTACAGTTCTTTGCACAGAGTCGATATCTTCAACTGGCGGCAAATTTTTGAAAAATTTTGTCACGTGATCTGGGAACGAGGTTGACGTTATACGCTGTGCAAAACTGTTGATGAAATTTTGATGTAAAATTAATATCTATCAGCAACACTGTTTCTTATTTTATTTTAGTCGCTTTACAACTGTAGACAAACATTGGAGAGAACTTATGAAACAAGCTTTACAGGTACTTGCTATAGCCAGCAATCGCATCTTCGGGATTCCAGTTCGACACTTTACCTGTTGAGCTATCAACCCTACACAGCGCTCCCGACTAAGCTTGCTTTGTTTTTTTTGTTGTGTTTTTTTTTTTGTTGTTGTTCTACTAGGACTGCCATGTGTTAGCTGTCACAAACATTGAAAAGATGTTGGACAAACTTAAGAAGTCAAACGAGCTGCTCGAACTGATCTTAAAGGTAAACGTTCTATTTTCCTTACTTCCGTTTTCCTTTCTTTTTCTTTCTTTCTTTCTTTCTTTCTTTCTTTCTTTCTTTCTTTCTTTCTTTCTTTCTTTCTTTCTTTCTTTCTTTCTTTCTTTCTTTCTTTCTTTCTTTCTTTCTTTCTTTCTTTGCTTGCTTGCTTGCTTGCTTGCTTGCTTGCTTGCTTGCTTGCTTGCTTGCTTGCTTGCTTGCTTGCTTGCTTGCTTGCTTGCTTGCTTGCTTGCTTGCTTGCTTGCTTGCTTGCTTGCTTGCTTGCTTGCTTGCTTGCTTGCTTGCTTGCTTGCTTGCTTGCTTGCTTGCTTGCTTGCTTGCTTGCTTGCTTCCCTCCTTTTTTTCCTTCCTTTTTTTCCTTCCTTTCTCTGTCCTTCCCTCCATCCCTTCCTTCTTTCTTCCCTTCCTCCCTCCTTCTCTCCATCCCTCTCTTCCTTGCTTCCTTCATTTATTTTGGTTTTCAATCTTAAGGGCCTTAACGAGTATCTGGAGAAGAAACGCTTGTATTTCCCTCGATTCTTTTTCTTATCAAATGACGAGTTGCTGGAGATCCTATCAGAAACTAAAGATCCCACGAGGTGACATGAAACTCTTTTTCGTATGAATAACTAATATTTACCAACACTTTTTTTGAACTATTTAAAACTTTGCGTTGTTGAAACCTAAATCTTTTTTTCTTGATTTCCTTATCTACAGAGTGCAGCCTCACTTAAAGAAATGCTTTGAAGGTATCGCTAGCTTGCAGTTCACTGACACCCTCGATATCACTCACTTGAAGAGTTCTGAAGGAGAGATTGTCGAACTCAAGGATGTTATATCGACAGCCAAAGCGAGAGGTCAAGTAGAAAAGTGGTTGTTGGAACTTCAAGAAGATATGTTGGCCAGTGTCAAAAAGGTAGAATTTAGTTTAGAATTCCCTCGTCTCGGCTCTAACCATAAGTGATGCCGACTAGGGATTTGAAAGTGATCTTTACTTCCTCATTTACACGCGTAAAAACGCGTAAAAAAGGTTGACGATAAAAATCTCGTATCAATTGCCCTTGTCTTTTCTTGTGCGATAAGAAATTGTGAAACACAGTACAAAAAAAAACACAGTAAAAAACAATTAGCAAAAGGTTTTCGTGATGTTACTGCCGCCGTGTATGCGGCGCTTACGGAACTTCAGACAGAAATCTATTACGGCCAGCTTGGAGGTAAATATACACACAGAAAACCGCTGAAAATTCACTCTGAATTTTCAGCGGTTTTCCGTATTCCTCATTATTATCCTCTAGCGCATCCATTCCCCCCGTCCCAATATAATAAAATATATTACAATTTGATTTGCCATGTATGGGATTTTTTCAATGAAGACCCCTCTGAAAAGATCTATGCAATATGTACGAAATGTAAAGAGCGCATAAAGCGAGGAGTATCTCTTGAGTCGTGTTCATCTCCTCTCAATGGGATTACTTCTTCTGCACAGTACATATCCAAAGTAACCTCCATTGATCGAAGACTACTGCCACTTTCGTTACTCTCAGTCTCATTACTCTTCCGCGCTTCGCCTAGCTCATTAGCATGTTTACTCCGTAAGTGGTTGTGTAATGGTGGAGATGGCTCTGACCCCTTTCAATATTGGCAAACTAAGAAAGTGTTATGGCCTAAGCTCGCTGAAATTGCTGCCAAATACTTGAGTGTTCCACCAGGCTCAGTGTATTCGGAGAGGCTGTTTTCAAGTGCTGGTCTCATTGACACTCCAAACATATCAAGACTAACTGGTGAACACTTGGAACACCTTACACAACTTAAAGTTAATATTTTCTACTACAAATAAATGTTTTTTCAGATTTTATGGGAATTGGGAAAAAGTACTAAAGTATTGTCTAAGTTCCACCATGAATATCCGGTATCCGGTTATTATCCGGTATTCGGTTTCTTTGAATCCCTGACCGGTATCCGGTAGGCTACTATCCTGTACCATCCGGTATCCGGCAAAGCAGTATCCGGCACATCCCTATTGGCGGCTGCTTCGAGCGCCTTTGATATGCCTCGACACGGCCACGTTGATCTGCGTCCTTCGCAATTCAGCCGCTGGCTGCAAGTAAGGATGATTAGCCACCCAGTCCTTTATCCTTTATCCAGGCTTGCTACAAGCTTGTTGCGAACACATTCTGTTAACAAGCTGGTGTACAATCTATTTTACTCAGGTGATCATGGAGTCGATCGAAGCGTACGACAAAACCGAACGTGTTCTGTGGGTCCGTGAATGGATGGGACAAGCTGTGTTGTGCGTTAGCCAATATTACTGGACGGCGGAGATCCACAAGGCCATTAAAATTGGCTCAAAGGTAACGTATCACGTGAGGTCATCATTAACTTTTATTGCTTGTCTAAACGAACAGTTTGAAATATTTTTTTCCTTAATAAATTGGTCATAGCATTTTAAATGAAATAAGTTTGACAGACAGCGTACAGACAGTCAGACGGAGGGACGGGCGGGCCGGCGGGCGGACAGACAGACAAAATAAACTAACAGACAGACAGACAGACAGACAGACAGACAGACAGACAGACAGACAGACAGACAGACAGGCAGGCAGGCAGGCAGGCAGGCAGGCAGGCAGGCAGGCAGGCAGGCAGGCAGGCAGGCAGGCAGGCAGGCAGACAGACAGACAGACAGACAGACAGACAGACAGACAGACAGACAGACAGAATAAACTAACAAAATTTCGGCTAACTCGAAGTGATCTTTTCAATAGTCACTATTGTTATTTTTAGGCTCTCAAAGATTATCTGGATCTTAACAACCACCAGATTGACGACATCGTGGCTTTGGTTCGAGGAAAACTTTCTAAACAGAATCGCGCTACATTGGGAGCCTTGGTGGTATTGGATGTACACGCCAGAGATGTTTTAGTACAATTAGCAAGAGACGGTATAGTAGAATGAAAGCATTTTTAATTAAAATGCCTATGAAAGGAAAATTAAGTCTGTCTTATTTGAAAGAACACTTAAAATAATAGCGTAACATCTTTTGTAGTTTTTGGTTTCCTTGCTTCGTTCTTGAGATATTTCAGTTTGTTTGATGTAAATGTCGCATGTTGCGACGTCACACGTGCATAATGAGTTATCGAAAAACGTTAGATATCTTTGCTCTTGTCATATATAATCACTTGAAAATCTACCTGTTTAGTGTTCTGGGCGAAACACACGCACATGCTTCCATCGTACTGTAAGTATTTCGGTTTGATAATAGCCAAGATATATAACTTTTTTCAACAACTCATTATGCACATGTGACGTCAAAATGTTTAATTTGCATATCAAATAAACTGAAATATCTCAAGAACGAAGCAAGGAAATGAAAAACTACAAAAGATGTTACTCTATCATTTTAAGTGTTCTTTCAAATAAGACAGACTTAATTTTCGATTGATAGGCACTTCAAAAAATTTATCCTAACCAGTCATTGGAAGGTTGCAAGTTTGATTCTTGTTTGGGGCTCAGAAACTTTTTTCGAACATTTTCATTTCTCGAGTATTTGAGCTTGGCGAACGTCTACCAAACGTCTGTTAAATGTATATAAACCCAAATTTTTTATCCTCTGGATACGTTCTACATAGAGCAAACAGTTGTTCAGTAAAATATTTTTTTGATTGGAGCTATTCTTCAATGTTTTTTGGCGATTCGCATTTCTAGTATGGTAATGAGATGACGTCTATGTAGGCATTTGATTTTCTTTCTCTTTTTGGCAAGATAAACTACCTGAGAATTTTTGTGGGAAAACTCCTACAATATGGAACATGTTGTTCAAACAGACCATTAATGGAGGAATTGGGTCATGTCACTCCTGCAACTGATAAATATTGTATAGATAATGATGACTACTTAACGTCATCTCATTACCATTTTGAAAACAAAAATCTCTATTAAAGCAATAAAGGTTGCTCCAATCTAAAAATATTTCGTTGTTCAACTATTTGCCAAAAGTAGAACGTATTTAGATGATAAAAAATTTGGGGTTATAAGCACTTTAAATGTATACTTAGAGGTTTATAACTAACCATCGTATTTAATATTCTTTCATTTTAGGCGTTGAGAATGAGAACGACTTTAACTGGCTTGCACAACTTCGTTATTATATTGAGGTGAGTTCGAGCTTATAAGATAACGTCTTATGTCTAATAATTAAACTATTTTGAGACAAACTAACCCGTAGTATTTTGGCCGCTGCTATGTTCAGTAGGATACCAAAGTAGCCAACCAGCATGGCGTCCCCGTGTTGAGATTTTAAGACTATCCGAACAAGCCTTCATTTATTTTGCACTAAGACGTTTCTCGAAGCAATTCCCGTAAGACTGCGAAGTTTGAATAAAATTCACTGAAGAAATCTCGAGAAAATGGCAGATGAAAAATACGAAAAAATCCTTTACCTTTTAGACTCGTTGTTGCCATGGCAACGATCTTCATAACGTAACAAACAGCGCAAAATTAATTGCGAGAATGTTACTAATCTTACTGGAAAGTTTCATAAATATAAGTCACAGAGGCAGGAAACTGGGCTTCCATAAGCATTTTAGTCAAACATAGTTATTTATACATTATATAAAAACCCTAGGGAGACCCCTTAAGGTGGCTCCACACAGTTTCTTGAAAAATGGAAAATACAAGTTTGAGAGTCGAAAACACGTGATTAAACAATTCGGGAAAAGAATAAAACTAAATGTTATGCATAGTTAAACAGTCTGCCATCAAAAACTGTTACCAAATAAATAGCAACAGTTGTTGCTATGGCAACAATGACGTCTTAAAATGGCTGCCAATTACCCTTCAAACTAATTTAATTCGAAAAAAACTTTGGTGACCCCCAATTTTTTTTTCATTAAAACTTTTCTTGATGTATGAGTAATCAATTGGCCGATTTTAAAAAAATTGTGTAGAACGAAATTTTTTAAAAATTAACAAACATGATTTTTCCGGGGAAAGAATTATTCGTTCTACAGAATTTTTTTTAAATCGGCCAATTGATTACTCATACTTCAAGAAAAGTTTTAATGAAAAAAAAATTGGGGGTCACCAAAGTTTTTTTCGAATTAAATTAGTTTGAAGGGTAATTGGAAACCATTTTGAGACGTCATTGTTGTCATAGCAACAACTGTTGCTATTTATTTTTGGACTCTCAAACTTGTATTTTCCATTTTTTAAGAAACTGTATGGAGCCACCTTAAGCTAGAAGAAAGTCGTAACGTCAGTGAAAACGATTTTTGTGTTATTTTTTTTTTATTTTTGTATTTTTTGTAACTCCACAAACTTTTAAAACCGTCTGTGTAAAATGTCACTCGTGCCGTCCTCTGTCCGGGCTTCTTGTTAAAATGTGCTGTTAATTTATGTATTTACGAGTCTTAGGTTTCAATATTTAATACTTTTAATATTTTTGTTTTAGGAAGATAACGTTACAACTCGTATGATCAGTGCTCAGCTGAACTACGGTTACGAATACCTTGGTAACTCAGGACGACTGGTTATCACGCCATTGACTGACAGGTGCTACCGAACGCTGTTTGGTGCTCTACAATTGCATCTGGGAGGAGCACCCGAGGGACCTGCGGGAACTGGGAAGACTGAGACGACTAAAGATCTTGCGAAAGCAGTAGCCAAACAATGTGTTGTCTTTAACTGTTCTGATGGACTGGATTACATTGCTCTTGGAAAGTTTTTCAAGGTACGGTGTGCGGATTAAAATACATGTTGAAATTATTGTAGTAATAGACCCCTATTTGGAGTACAAAGGGATGCCTCCTCATTAATTATTCAACTCACTATCTATGCATACGTCATCGTTCTCAGACCGCCTAACCCAAGTACGTCATTAACGCCTAACCATAGTCTTTCGGAACCCCCTTATTTTAATTCTTACTTGCCCCCCGGGGATTCTTCATCCAAGGAATCGTTTACTCTATACACTAGGCAATAATTCGACCAAAATTGTTAGCGTTCATTTCTTCATAAACGTGTTGAAGACATTCTGGGTATTTGGTCACTGATGTTGTCGAATAGTACTCGATGCTCTTCTAGACAAGTTTTAATGTAATACGACAGAGTGTCCCTGTCCATATCAATGTTACTTTTCTTTAATTCGTCGTAAATAATGTCCATGACGGTATACATGTGCTCTGAACGCCTACCCTACTGCCAGTCAACAGTTGTGGGACTTGTAAAGTGTATAAATGGAAGTTGATTACTATTACTTATAAGAGATATAAGTCGAGCGTCGTTTGATAATGACGTAACCGAGAACTTCGGGAATCAGTCGGAGAGCTATCGGTTATGACGTATTAAACGGGGGTGGATACGATTTAGGGTTAGGGGGTTCAGGAAGACTATGGTTAGGCGTCCCAAAGGAGCCTGAGAATAATGGCCTATGCATAAATGAGGTAAGGTTAGAGGATCCCAAAGGAGCCTGAGAACGATGACGTCAAAGCTCATTAAAAATTCAATTTACTCAATTAATAATGAATCCGCCAGAGTGGGGGGTATCACTATTAATTCTATCTCATAACTTCGTGGAATTGGAATTGGGTTCGGTCCTGCGGTCAACGCATATTGTAACAAACCTACAAGCTTTTTGGCTGTATGTAGATAATGCTCTTTTGAAACGAGTTTTTTCTTTCCATCCAGGGTCTTGCCTCGTGTGGTGCTTGGTCTTGTTTTGACGAGTTTAACCGTATTGACCTCGAGGTGCTTTCTGTTGTGGCTCAACAAATATTGACCATTCAGATGGGTAAGGAAACGGCATGTTTTTTATCACCACTACCATCGCCATCACTATCACCATTACTACCATCACAACCGTTACCACCGCCATTACCATTCTCACTATCACCATTACTACCATCACAACCGTTACCATCACAATCACCATTCTCACTATCACCATTCTCACTATCATAACCACCAACACCATTACCATCACTGCCATTACTACCACTACCATCATCCCCACCAACATCACCACCACCATTACCATCACTGCCATTACTACCACTACCATTACCAGAATCACCACCACCATTAACCATCACCAGAACCACCACCACCATTATCATCACTACTACCACCATCATCACCATCACAACAATTACCACCACCAATGTTCAAAACAACGTCTATCTAGACAATCAACATCTAAAAGCATCTACTGATACTCCTTTTATAATTTAATACAGTAAAAACCTGCGTATAAGAACCTTAGCGATTAAGAACCTGTAGGCTTAAATTTTTGTATTTAAACCCCCATTATATAAGAACCTGTTAAGTCTAAACATTAGAACATGTTCTTATTTAGAAAATCAGGTAAAAATGGCAAAAATAATAACTGTTTTTATATGGCAACCAGACAAAAGAATCTCTTGTAATTTCAATATAAAAAATTGATATACTGTACAGAAATAATGTCTCTACACTGATTATAGATTTATATAGTTTCATTGAGTACAGTGGACTCTATTACTAACAGTAACAGTTATCAACGGGTGTAGAGTATAGGTACTGTAGTTTCAGTATTGACTGACAAGTGTTTTCCTCTTAAGAAAATAGGAACCTATTATTTTAAGAACCTAAATAACCTAAATTCGTAGTAGACATGAAATATATAAGAACCTTTTTAGGCTAACTTAGAGATGTTGGTGGCACAGTGGTTAGCGCACGTGCCTTTTCAATTCCTGCTCAGTACAGTTATCTGATTAAAATTTCACCTTGGCCGCATGTGAGAAGAGTGCTTCCAGTTTGACTCTCCCCACCATCGCAGGTTTCCTCCGGGTACTCCGGTTTCCCCCTGTAGAAACACTGGACCAATGAGGGATGGCCCTTACTGGACCTCTAGGGAGAACAGTTAGCTTTTAACTGATAGATATCCAGTATAAATAAGCTTAGTTTGGTTTAGTTTAGTTTAGTTTAGTGTAGTGTAGTGTAGTGTAGTGTAGTGTAGTGTAGTGTAGTGTAGTGTAGTGTAGTGTAGTGTAGTGTGGTGTGGTGTGGTGTGGTGTGGTGTGGTGTGGTGTGGTGTGGTGTGGTGTGGTGTGGTGTGGTGTGGTGTGGTGTGGTGTGGTGTGGTGTGGTGTGGTGTGGTGTGGTGTGGTGTGGTGTGGTGTGTGGTGTGGTGTGGTGTGGTGTGGTTTGGTTTGGTTTGGTTTGGTTTAGTTTAGTTTAACCTAGGTTCTTATACGCGGGTTTTTACTGTATACCCTAATGTATTCTTAACAAACGTCTTGGATTTAACTGCTCTGCTTTTTCTTTTCATTTATTTTCAGGTATAAACTCAGGCAACGATACGTTGTTGTTTGAAGGAACTGAAATTAAACTAGACCCTAGTTGTGCTGTATTTATTACAATGAACCCTGGCTATGCAGGAAGATCAGAACTACCAGATAACTTAAAGGTAACAAAGTACTTTTCTTTGATGGTTACAAGGTTTGATGGATACTTTGTTTTATTGGATTGTTTTTGGTTTTAGTGGTAAATGCGTGGTGGTGATAAATAGTGGTTGTGTAAAGTAATGGTAACCAATAATAAAAATGGTAATAGGGATGTATTTATTCATGGTGATGGTCATGATGATGATGGTAGTGATTGGTGATGGTGGAGGTGATGGTGATGGTGGGGGTGATGGTGATGGTGGTGGTGATGGTGATGGTGGAGGTGATGGTGGTGGTAATGGTTATAGTGATGGTCATGGTCATGGTTATGATGGTCATGGTGATGGTGAGGTGACGGTGGTGGTGATGGTCATGGTGGTGGTGATGGTGATGGTGATGGTGGAGGTGATGGTGGTAGTGATGGTCATGGTGATGGTGAGGTGATGGTGGTGGTGATGGTCATGGTGGTGGTGAGGTGATGGTCATGGTCATGGTGGTGGTGATGGTCATGGTGGTGGGGATGGTGGTGGTGTAGTGGTGGTGGTAATGGTAATGGTGGTGATGATGATAATGGTGTTAGTGATGATGGTGATGTTGATGGTGGTGGTGATATTGTCTGAGTCCCACTTACAATCACTTGATCTTGTTATTGCAGGCACTGTTCCGAAGTGTTGCTATGATGGTTCCAGATTACGCGTTGATCGCTGAAATCTCCCTCTACTCGTTTGGTTTTGTTAATGTTAGTATTTCCTCTCTGATCCTTACAACGACTACACTGTGAACATTGGCAATAAAAATTAAGTTTGTCTAATCTGAAAAACTCGTAGAATTGTAATAGAAAATCTTTTACAACTTTTTTGTATCTTTCTTCGTTTTCAAGATATTTCAGTTTGTTTGATATGTAAATTAGATGTTCTCTGACGTCAGGAGCAAGCAAAATCAGTTATATCTCCAAGCTTGTTTAACCTGCTAAAGTAAAACATTTTATATATGTTGAGCAATCATTGAGGTGTAAGTGATTTTGTAATGTATGAAAATACTGTACCCTGCTTCTGACGTCAGAGATCATTAATTTACATATTAAACCAACTGAAATATCTTGAAAACGAAGAAAGATGCAAAAAAGTTGCAAAAGATCTTCTATTACAATTTTACGGTTCTTTCAAACTTCATTTTTATTGCCAATGTCCTTTAAAAAAATCTCCCATTCATACGCTACCAGACCTTGTATGTGTTCATTTGTCTATAACGTCGCTTGATCTGTAGGAAAATATCCGACAAATATTTTCCTATACAGACCTCGCACTCGTTCTTAATTTCGTTGTTTCTCTAGGCTCGACCTCTTGCTGTAAAGATTGTCACAACTTACACTCTGTGTTCAGAGCAGTTGTCATCACAACATCATTATGATTACGGAATGAGGGCTGTCAAGTCTGTTCTAACTGCTGCTGGAAATCTTAAGGTAAAGTCAATGAGTTCCATTCTTCATATTGTGAACACTAACTCTGGAGCAAAAAGTGAAATCAAGCTCTGTTATAATAATACGTCGCTTTCAGTCCCCCTACAAACTGTTCCCTACACGATCTCTTGTCAGAACGGCATAGGGGACTTAAACCGACGTAGGTCCAAACTCAAACATTTCTTTTTGTTGTTTTTTATAAAGCTTAAATACCCGGACGAGAACGAAGAAATTCTTATGCTTCGTTCAATCAATGATGTTAACTTGCCCAAATTTTTGTCTCACGACTTACCGCTATTTGAAGTAAGATATGCTTATGAGCCAGAAATGGTGGTGGTGGTGGTGGTAGTAGTGGTGGTGGTGGTGGTGGTGGTGGTGGTGGTGGTAGTGTTGGTGTTGGTAGTGTTGGTGTTGGTGTTGGTGATGGTGATGGTGTTGGTATTGTTGTTGTTGGTGGTGGTGTGGTAGTAGTGTTGGTGGTGTTGTTGTTGTTGGTGGTGATGGTAGTGTTGGTGTTGGTGTTGGTGTCCTTGTTGGTGTTAGTGTTGGTGGTGATGATGGTGTTGGTGATGGTGTTGGTGGTCGTGGTGGTGTTGGTGTTGGTGTTGGTGGTAGTGGTAGTGTTGGTGTTGGTGTTGGTAGTTGTGTTAGTGGTGGTGCTGTTGGTGTTGTTGGTGGTGTGGTAGTAGTGGTGTCGGTGTCGGTGTTGGTATTGGTGATGGTGTTGGTGTTTGTGTTGGTGTTGGTGTTGGTGGTAGTGTTGGTGTTGGTGTTGGTGTTGGTGTTGGTGTTGGTGTTGGTGTTGGTGTTGGTGTTGGTAGTGGTGTGGTTGTGGTGGTTGTGTTGGTGTTGGTGGCTGTGGTGGCGTTTGTGGCGTTGGTGGTAGTGTTGGTGTTGGTGTTGGTGTTGGTGTTGGTGTTGGTAATGGTGGTGGTGGTGGTGGTGGTGGTGGTAGTGGTAGTGTTGTTGCTGTTGATGTTGTCATCGTTGTTATTGCTCTCTTTCTCTTCCTTCTTGTGCTGTGATTCTCACTTTCAACATTCTTCATATAGCTATACCGTCACTGTTTCGTTGCTGTTTTCTTAGTTGACAATTGTTATCTTATTTTTCAGGGCATCACTTCTGATTTATTCCCTGGTATAAAACTACCAAAACCAGACTACAGTACCCTCACGTCTGCTATTGAAGAAAACTGCAAAGCAATGAACCTTCAAGTAACAGAAGTTTTCCGAACCAAAATTCTTCAGGTAATTCTAAGCGATAAATGTTGTAATGCTTATTGTTTAATTCAATCTGGCATACCATTTATGACGTCAGTCGAACCGTTGCTAAGTTATAACGACACGGGTCAGCACAGGGAGCCCATCTTGGCAGAGCGTGGGTACCCTGTGGCACACTCGATCGTGGTGTGTTTAGGAAAATAATAAAGGGATGAAACACGAATTCTTCCTTGTTTTGAACATCGTTTTAAGCGGCTATAGGTATTAAAATTGTAAGACAATTGAGCGAAGTAGTTGTGATAATGATTCGTTTATCAAAATATAATCAAAATGAGGCAAAATCTCACCTTTTAGCCGTGATTTTGCAGCTAAATTACATATCGTATTTTCGGGAGATGTGTTCCGCAAGTAGCTAGGACACTACATCATCGTTGACACTTCGGATAGCTACGAAATCCTACGATAAGCTTTTCGGATAAAGCGGGAAGTCTCAGGATTATTGATTTATTGCACATTCATCTGACTCTGAGTTTCAGTAGGTTTCAGTATTCCAACGGTGGCTCCCGACGATACGAGATGTCCTGGCTACTTGCGGAACACATTCCACGTTGAATGTTTGGTGTCTCATCCCTTATATTTCTTCCTCTCCCTCCCCCCATTTCCCCCCGTTTTTTCCTCGCTTCCGCTAACCGTTTTCCGTATTTTTTTAAATCCCCTGCCATAGTTCCCCGCGCGTCTTTCGAGTCCGCCACAGGTGCCCAAGTGCTGCCAAGATGGGCTCCCTGTGGGATCAGTAGCCAATCACAGTGTGCATTACGTTGATTGTTATTTATTTTATATACTTATTATTAGATCTACGAGATGATGATTGTTCGTCACGGTTTCATGATTGTCGGAGAACCATTTGGAGGGAAGACCATGGCTTACAGAGTGCTAGCAAAATGCTTGACTGACATTGCAGAAAAAGTAATATTTTTTACACTGCTTGGTTTAATTATCTTGACTTTCTCTTTGTGCATGTCATGGGGATTTATGATGAAAGAAAATTTCGACTGCTGGAATGTATAATTATAAATTTACGAATTTTTTACTCAACACTCGAAATTTTGCTTTACCCAAAGTTTTTAGGACATGAAGTTTAATTAAGTGAAATGCCAAATTATATTATAAGTAATACCATGCATGACATGTTGGGAAATTAGTGATTAAATGTCCCCAAAAGCCGAGGGAGGATTTGTAGACTTTCACAAATCCTCCCAAGGCTTGAGGGGACATTTAATCACTAATTTCCCAAGATGTCATGGTATTAGTTTGTAATACCATGATTATCTTATAATAATGCATTTCTTTGTTGTGTAAAAGAGTACAGTTTGGATGTTTGGTCATGCATGCTAATGAGGGAAAAATTAGAAATTTGCCCTGTTAAGGTGCCGTTACACGATGCGATTTTTCTTGCAACTTGCAACAAATTTACATATGGAAAAAAGAATCACAAGTTGCAGGATGTTACACGTTCAGCAACTTGCGATTTTTGTTGTAAGTTGCAGTAAAAAGTAGAACCCATCCAACTTTTCTTGAAACTTGCAACACGGCAAAAATGACAAAATCGCTAGTTGCTACGGGGTGTTACACGGTGCGATTTTTTATGCAACTTACAACCTTCAGTGATTTGTTGCAAGTTGCAAGAAAAATAGCATCGTGTAACCGTACCTTAAGAGGGAAAAAATTAGAAATCCCTGTTTGGGAGAAATTAGAGATTATATGTTGTTGAGTTGTCGTCCAGTAAAGTACACCTTTTACAATCTGCCGTTGTGTCCTTTTTATCCCGGCTTGGGCGGCAATCAACACATTCAGGTTAACAACCTGTCTGAATATCGGCAAATTACGTGATTTAATTGATCAGTTGCTTAGTTTATAAATGACGTGAGCCAACAACTTGTTGTCATTGCTCTGATGAAGGCCTGAGTCAACAGGCCGAAAGCTTAGCAAAGAAATATTTTACGTGGTGTTTCCACAAAACTTATTTTATATTACTTTATCGCCATGAAAACTTTCAAAGAATTAATTAGAGATTATATTACCCGGTGAGAACAAAAGATACCGAGTCATATGGTATTACTTGTCATGTGTCTATTAATTTTCTATCAAACTGATCGGGGGAGGAGTCTTCATAGTGACAATGCTATATTATGGGTTGTTTTCATTTTTCAAGGGTCTTATGGAAGAAAACAAAGTTCAGATTGTGGTTATCAACCCAAAAGCTATCACCATGGGTCAGCTTTATGGTCAATTTGATCCAGTTTCTCACGAATGGTCTGATGGGGTATTGGCTGTGAACTACAGAGCATTTGCAACGTCGCCCGTAAGTAAACATATATTTAATTTATTGATTCCGTATAACTAATGTATCCATGTTTTTTGAAATATTACTTTATAATAGTGTTTTTTTTATAGTTTTGCATTAATTGTCTGCTAGCAACTTTGGTGGAATTGTTTTGTTTGTTTTATTAGACTCCTGACCGTAAGTGGCTGATATTTGATGGACCTGTTGACGCTGTGTGGATTGAAAATATGAATACTGTGCTTGACGATAATAAGAAGGTGCCTAATTTCACTTTCACTTTTTGACTTTACTTTTTTACTTCACTTTTTGATTTTACTTTTTTACTTCACTTCACTTTCTGACTTTACTTTTTTACTTCACTTCACTTTTTTACTTTACTTTTTTACTTCACTTCACTTTTTTACTTTACTTTTTTACTTCACTTCACTTTTTGATTTTACTTTTTACTTCACTTCACTTTTTTACTTTACTTTTTTACTTCACTTCACTTTTTGATTTTACTTTTTTACTTCACTTCACTTTTTGACTTTACTTTTTGACTTCACTTCACTTTTTAATTTTACTTTTTGACTTCACTTCACTTTTTAATTTTAATTTTTTACTTCACATCACTTTTTGACTTTACTTTTTTACTTCACTTCACGTTTTACTTTACTTCACTTTTTACCTTACTTTTTTAGTTAAACTTCACTTTACTTTTTTACTTTAATTTTTTACTTTACTTTTTAACTTCACTTCACTTCACTTCACTTCACTTCACTTTTTGACTTTACTTTTTTACTTCACTTCACTTTACTTTTTGACTTTACTTTTTTACTTCACTTTTCTTTTTTACTTCACTTTTCTTTTTTACTTTACATTTTTACTTCTCTTCACTTTTTACTTCACTTCACTTCACTTTACTTTACTTCACTTCACTTCACTTCACTTCACTTTTTTACTTCACTTCACTTCACTTCACTTCACTTCACTTCACTTCACTTCACTTCACTGCACTTCACTTCACTTCACTTCACTTCACTTCACTTCACTTCACTTCACTTCACTTCACTTCACTTCACTTCACTTCACTTCACTTCACTTCACTTCACTTCACTTCACTTCACTTCACTTCACTTCACTTCACTTCACTTCACTTCACTTCACTTCACTTCACTTTACTTTACTTTACTTTACTTTACTTTACTTTACTTTACTTTACTTCACTTTACTTCACTCCACTTCATTATTGACACCATAACCTCTTTGTACTTTAGCTGTGTTTGAACAGTGGTGAAATTATTCAACTGGCTTCTACTACTAACTTGATGTTTGAACCAATGGATCTTGAAGTTGCTTCGCCAGCTACCGTAAGTAACTACACACTCGTGCTCTCTACTATACTTGGTGCACGTGTCAGTCAGTTCTGTTCTGAAAAATATCTCTTTTTCTTATAAAATACCAAATATTAAAATGTGTTCTATACATGTTTAACAACACAAAATAAAAACGTTTGTTTATAGGCACTCTTAAAAGACTATTTTTGTGGTGATATTGTTGTTTTTCAATCCATATTTAGGTCAGTCGTTGTGGTATGATTTACATGGAACCTGAAATGTTGGGTTGGAGACCTCTGTTGCTGTCGTGGTTAAACACACTGCCTAAGACACTGAAAGAAGACAACAAGGAACTAATTCGTGATCTTTTTGACAGAATGGAAACTGCATTGCTTCAATTTATACGAAAATCTGGTTATAAGGTAGTTAAGATTTTGTCTTGGTGTTTTGTTCGTTTGTTTGTTTGTTTGTTTGTTTGTTTGTTTGTTTGTTTGTTTGTTTGTTTGTTTGTTTGTTTGTTTGTTTGTTTGTTTGTTTGTTTGTTTGTTTGTTTGTTTGTTTGTTTGTTTGTTTGTTTGTTTGTTTGTTTGTTTATGTGTCTCTTTGATTGTGTCTGTCTGTCTGTCTGTCTGTCTGTCTGTCTGTCTGTCTGTCTGTCTGTCTGTCTGTCTGTCTGTCTGTCTGTCTGTCTGTCTGTCTGTCTGTCTGTCTGTCTGTCTGTCTGTCTATCTGTTTGTTTGTTTGTTTGTTTGTTTGTTTGTTTGTTTGTTTGTTTGTTTGTTTGTTTGTTTGTTTGTTTGTTTGTTTGTTTGTTTGTTTGTTTGTTTGTTTGTTTGTTTGTTTGTTTGTTTGTCTGTCTGTCTGTCTGTCTGTCTGTCTGTCTGTCTGTCTGTCTGTCTGTCTGTCTGTCTGTCTGTCTGTCTGTCTGTCTGTCTGTCTGTCTCTCTGTCTGCCTGCCTGCCTGCCTGCCTGCCTGCCTGCCTGCCTGCCTGCCTGCCTGCCTGCCTGCCTGCCTGCCTGCCTGCCTGCCTGCCTGCCTGCCTGTTGGTTTGTTCACTTATTTGTTCCATGTAACGTTGCTATGTTCCAGCTAAAGTTTCTGTAAGGCGAAAACTAGATATGCATGATAGAGATATAAGGCTAGTATGTGGCTATTGACAGACCATACAGGACAAAGTTGTAAAAATGTTCTTTATTTCTCTTCTCAGGAGTTGTCTCCTACTAACGACGCCAATCTCGTTTACTCTCACATGAGCTTAATGGAAACCTTGATGGACGAGTTTCAAGATGAACAAGAGTTTAAAAAGTTGAATGAACGTGAGGTCACCGCCTGGTTGGAGGTTAGTCCAAGTTTGCCTGCTTTAGGGGATATTCACATGGATGAAAGTTGTCCCCGTCAAGGGGGTCACCCTGTCCCCAGAGCTACAGTTTACAGAGTGTTTATATGAGGAAAAGTTGTCCCTGCTATCAAGGTGACCCTCGATTGTCCCAAAGGGCAAACCAACTTTTAACCAATCACGCTGAAACGTTCCTTTGGAGTTGTTTTGGGTAGCTGAGTGAAACTGTTTACATAAGGGAAAGTTGCCTCACTCCCTAGGGTTGCCGTACCTCGCAAAGAGGGTGACCATATCCCCAGGGTGACCCTACTACTAAACTAAACTAAACTAAACTAATCTTATTTATAATAGATATCTCTATCAGTTAAAAGCTAACTGTTCTCCCTAGAGGTCCAGTAAGGGCCATCCCTCATTGGTCCAGTGTTTCTACAGGAGGAAACCGGAGTACCCGGAGGAAACCTGCGATGTTTGGTAGAGTCAAACTGGAAGCACTCTTCTCACATGCGGCCAAGGTGAAATTGTAATCAGATAACTGCTGAGAGCAGGAATTGGACCCGGGTCGCAGAGCTGAAAAGCACGAACGCTAACCACTGTGCCACCATCACCCCTACCCGAGACAAGTGTCAAATTCCCCATGTAAACACCCGCTGTCGCGACTAAATAAAATGAATGCAAAGTTGGCTCTTCCAGGGTGGCTCGCGGGTAGGGTGACCCTTCGAGTAGGGACAACTCTCGTCCATGTACGGGGCCTTAGCTGTCTTTAAAAATACCGTGTCGCTCATCGTTGTACATAATTTGTTGTCTTTGTTTTGAACAGTGCATTTATTTATTTTCCGCTGTCTGGTCTCTGGGAGGCACTATTCCTGCTGAAGGACGAAAAGCGTTTGACGCTGTGTTCAGAGAAATTATTGATGTAAGTACGCAGTAAACAGTTTTTTGTGGGCAACCTGGTGAAGACTAAGACATAGCGTATAGTGCTGTTCTGTTTTGTTTTGTTTTGTTTTGTTTTGTTTTGTTTTGTTCTGTTCTGTTCTGTTCTGTTCTGTTCTGTTCTGTTCTGTTCTGTTCCGTTCCGTTCCGTTCTGTTGTTCTGTTCTGTTCTGTTCTGTTCTGTTCTGTTCTGTTCTGTTCTGTTCTGTTCTGTTCTGTTCTGTTCTGTTCTGTTCTGTTCTGTTCTGTTCTGTTCTGTTCTGTTCTGTTCTGTTCTGTTCTGTTCTCACTTCTGTTCTCACTTCTGTTCTGCTGTGATGTGCTCTGCTCTGCACTGCACTGCACTGCACTCTGCTCTCCTCTGTTCTATTTTTGTTTGTTTGGGGGATATTCTTGCAAACCTTGTATTAAGAATGGAGTGTTAGCTTGTATATATCTTTGTTTTGTATCTCTTCTTTGTTTTTCTTTTTCTAGGGTGCTCTTTCGTTAGATACTAAAAGTAAATACCATATCATTGCCATTGTCGATCCTCCTCCTCGTCCGTTCTTGTGTCCTTTTCCGCACAAGGGAATTGTTTATGACTATCGCTTTATCAAAGAAGTAAGTAAATGCAGCTGAATTGAGTCATTGAACTATAAATATAAACTTTACACGTAAAAGTACCACAGCTTGTCAACATGACCTCAGCTGAACTGACCTCAGGTGAGCTGACCTGACCTCAGTTGAGCTGAGCTGGCTTGAGCTTAGCTGAGCTGAGCTAGGCTGACCTCAGCTGAGCTGAGCTGAGCTGGGTTGGGCTGGGCTGGGCTGGGCTGGGCTGGGCTGGGCTGGGCTGGGCTGGGCTGGGCTGGGCTGGGCTGACCTGACCTCAGCTGAGCTGAGCTGAGCTGAACTGAGCTGACGTCAGCTCAGCTTAACTGACCTCATTCGCAACAGGCTTGGAACAAGTCTGTGAACAAGTTGTAACAGTGGTGTTATCTCATGAAGCTGCTACAAATAGGCTTGCTTTTGTCAACCTTGTCACAAACAATGCCGCAGCAAGTTGTTGGAACAACTTGTGGCAGGCTTGTTGATTACAACTTGTTACTAACATTTGCCACAGCAAGTTGTTGGAACAACCTGCGACAGACTTGTTAATCATAACAACTTGTTACAAGCAATGCTACAAAAAGTTGTTGGAACAACCTGCGACAGGCTTGTTGATTGCTACAAGCAATGCTGCAGCAAGTTGTTGAAACAACCTGCGACAGGCTTGTTGATCATAACAACTTGTTACAAACAATGCTACAGCAAGTTGTTGGAACAACCTGCGACAGGCTTGTTGATCACAACTTCTTACAAGTAATGCTGCAGCAAATTGTTGGAACAACCTGCGACAGACTTGTTGATTACAACAGCTTGTTACAAGCAATGCTGCAGCAAGTTGTTGGAACAACCTGCGACAGGCTTGTTGGTCACAACTTGTTACAAACAATGCCACAGCAAGTTGTTGGAACAACCTCCGACAGGCTTGTTGTTCACAACTTGTTACAAACAATGCCACAGCAAGTTGTTGGAACAACCTCCGACAGGCTTGTTGGTCACAACTTGTTACAAACAATGCCACAGCAAGTTGTTGGAACAACCTGCGACAGACTTGTTAATCATAACAACTTGTTACAAGCAATGCTACAGAAAGTTGTTCGAACAATCTGGACAGGCTTGTTGATTGCAACCACTTGTTACAAGCAATGCTGCAGCGAGTTGTTGGAACAACCTGCGACAGGCTTGTTGATCACAACTTGTTACAAGCTTACAAACAACTTGTTGTGGGATAGCTCCGTGTGTTAGTTGTAGTATACTGCGTTGATAGTATGTTTGCGATGTATAAACGGTAGTGAATTACTAAATAAGATTTTATATTGCGTTTTTTTTCGTGTTTAGGGCATGGGGAAATGGGAACTGTGGACGGATGAGATAAAAGATGCCCCACCTATCCCAAAGGTTGGTTAAAATTTTTCACAGAGGAAATTATATAAGAATTTATGCTTGAATCAATTAAGGTTAATGTCCAAACGTAAACCTTGTTTGCGAAATTTGTGTTTGGCATAACCGATCAAGGACCAAGAAACGTACGTCAAAGTAAGACATAAGCCAGGTTTTTGTAGGTTAATTATGACCTAATAATAGCTGAATAACACACATTTCAACAGTCTCTCTATCTCTATCTCTATCTCTATCTCTATCTCTATCTCTATCTCTATCTCTATCTCTATCTCTATCTCTATCTCTATCTCTGTCTCTATCTCTGTCTCTATCTCTGTCTCTATCTCTGTCTCTATCTCTGTCTCTATCTCTGTCTCTATCTCTGTCTCTATCTCTGTCTCTATCTCTGTCTCTATCTCTGTCTCTATCTCTGTCTCTATCTCTATCTCTATCTCTCACACTTATCTACAAAGGAACGCCAAGACCGGTGAAGGTTACTTCCATTTTCGGTAAAAGCGTGCCTTACACGCACCAAAATGACATAACACTTACCCTAACCCTAACCCAATCACCTATAGGCTATCACGAACTCAACTGCGTGATCAACCAAGTGCCTTAAGCAAAGCCCATGTAGTATTCCAATTCAAAGTACAAAGGCCATTTTTGCGACTATAAAAAGCTTTTGCCGCACCGTAGTAGTTTTTAATAAGATTACCTCATGACTAATTAATGGTATTATGAGAGTGTCTCAAGAATATGAATGTCAAATGAGGAATGCCGTTGATAGTTGTTTGATCGTTTGTTTGTTTTTCTTTTAGGAAATGATGTTCAACGAGATTATTGTACCCACCGTGGATACTGTACGTTATACGTTTCTCATGGATCAATTAGTTTCTCATCAAAAACCTTGTCTCTTCGTTGGACCCACAGGCACTGGAAAGTCAGTGTATATCACGGTAAGGAAGTTGCTAATGTGCTAACTACATGTATTTCGTTAAAAGAGAAAAACTGTGAGTTCTATACGGGACTCGAATCTGCAACCTTCCGAACAATACAACTTGTTACCCAACATTTACGCAGCATCATGATCATTATCATCATCATCATCATCATCATCATCATCATCATCATCATCATCATCATCATCATCATCATCATCTTTATTATTATCGTCGTCATCAACATCATTATCAGCAGTAGCAGCAACAACAACAACAACAACAACAACAACAACAACAACAACAACAACAACAACAACAACAACAACAACAACAACAACAACAACAACAACAACAACAACAACAACCACAACACAACAACAACAACAATATTATCAACGATAACATCATCATCATCATTATCAACATCATCATTATCATCATCATCAGCAGCAGCAGCAGCAACAGCAACAACAACAATATTATCAACGAGAACATCATCAACATCATCACCATTATCATCAGCAGCAACAGCAACAACAACAGTAACAACAACAACAACAACAACAACAACAACAACAACAACAACAACAACAACAGCAATATTACTATAATTATCAACAAGAACAACATCAGCACCAGCAGCAACAACAACAACAACAACAACAGCAACAACAACAACAACAACAACAACAATATTATCAACAACAACAACAACATCATTATCATCATTAGCAGCAGCAGCAGCAGCAACAACAACAATATTATCAACAAGAACAACATCATCATCATCATCATCATCATCGTCGTCGTCTTCATCATCATCTTCATCTTTATTTTCGTCTCTATCATCATTGAAATTCATTCAAAACCGTTGTTCTCTTATTTACTTTGTTTCAGAACTTCTTATTAAACAATTTGTCAAAGGAGAAATACAAGCCACTTCTTATCAACTTTTCGGCTCAAACAACTGCCAAACAGACACAGGATATCATAATGTCGAAACTTGACAAGAGACGAAAAGGTGTATTTGGTCCACCATTGGGCAAGAAGACGGTGAGATAAATCGCTGTTTTGAAAACTTTTTTTCTGTTTTCAGCGTTTGGTTTTTGTCTTCTGAGCTCTCAGCTGGAAGTAATTAAAAAGTTTTTCAATTTAAACACGGAGCGAGCGCTAAAACAGATAATTTAAACGAAGACAATAAATAGTTTATTATATTAACTTTGCAAGTCAATATATCACAAATTGAGAACTTTTTAGTTGTCATTTGTCTGGCTTTCCAGACAACATGTACTGTCGGTCGTGCAAAAACAAAGTTGTCGTCGTTGAAAAGTGAGATGATGTTCAGACATCTGCATGGAGATATTCATTATCAACATTCTTGGTGTATATAAAAGGGTCTTATAATTACAAGGACGGAAGATATGAATGAATAAGCAAAGAATACAGACATCATCTGCATTCAACAAGAAAAATGGTGAGACGCTTGGTCTTTTTCGTACGGTTTTTCCTCACCTTAGTTTTGTTTCGACGTATTGGAAGCGTAATTTTTCCGTCTTTCTACTCAAAATGATGTGTTACACTTGAAAAAAACAAATTCGACGTTTGGGAAGTGGCAAGTTTAATTTAAAAACAGTAAACAAGTCTCACAAAAGCTCCACGCTTGGTCTCAGCCAAAGTTCCTCGGTAAGGCCGGAAGTAATTTTAGCTGTGTGGACCAATCAGATGCGTTTGGGCAGGATTGGCTGAGTACCTCAGGCGGTACTTATGCGCTCGCTCCGTGTTTAAAGGGTATGGGCAACAAAAACAAAAAATTTCAAAAGCAAACCAAAGACATGAAGATACAATCCAGTGTGTTATTTAGACCCAAAGTATTCCAATGAAACAACTTAATTGCACTTTTAAAGTTGCTAATTTGAATCAGTATCTGCCATCATAGTCAATCGAGATATGGTCTGGAAACTCAGCTAAAGTCTTTGGTGTATCTTTTTGTTCGCCATTTTTGTGCACGGTGCACGGTCACTGAACACATTGTATTTTAGTATAATGAACGAATTGTCCAATAGCAACGTTTCAGTTCAGTCACTCAACTGCGCTATTTAAATATTAATATACCAAAAACAAAGGATGTGCACGGTGTAAGGTACGGTTCAACATAAAATCCCAGTTCATTATAGGCGCTTTGAAGTTTGCCGAGTTTCCAGACCATGTCTCGATTGACTATGCTGCCATCTTGGATACATTTTTTATATGCATGTGACGTCACAAGCTAGGTTTAGTTAGCCATACTTCACATATATAAGTCTGAAACTCATTTTTTGTAGATGATTTTCTGATTCCTGATTAAACCGCAACACTTTAAAAACACACCACAGAAATTCAGCTACCAGAAGAATAAGTTTCATGTTTACCCAGCTTTTGACGTCAGTTAATTAGGCAAGGTCTTACAACAAGATGGCGAACGGCAAGATTGTCTTTTTTCAAAATTAGTGATGTTGTTTGGCACAAGAGTTGTCTCGTTTACTTGGATTACCATCGCAAGACAGTTTGTTAATCTGAAATTCAAGAATGTGTACTTGTAGTTTTTGTTGCTCTTACCCTTTAAACGAATGGTTTTAATTTAAAAATGAATTGTATATTTTTATTTAGGTTATCTTTGTTGATGATCTGAATATGCCTGCTCGTGAAGTTTACGGTGCTCAGCCTCCCATTGAGTTAATTCGCCAGTGGCTTGATCATTGGAATTGGTATGTAAAAAAACTCAAAGTGTTTATGCAACGAAATTTCACCCCAGTTTTTATGATTGCATTTGAAAGAACACTGAAATTGACAGAGTAACATCTTTCGTAGAATTTCGTTTCCTTGCTTCATTCTTGAGATATTCAGGTTTGTTTGATATGCAAATGACCTACTTATGACATCACACTGCATAATGACTTTTTGAAAGAGCATCAATTTTAGGATGGTCCAAATATTTTACACACAACTACGCACGTTTAGTGACCAGTCATGGCTGCATACATGCAAGTGCAAATTTTTATTAAGTACTTTCGATAAGTAATCTCAAAGAAAAACATACTTTTCTAAAAAGTCCATTATACGATGTCATATTATAAGTATGACATTTGCATATCAAACAAACCTGAATATAATTAATTCTTTGAACGTTTTCATGGCGATAAAGTAATATAAATAAGTTTTGTGGAAACACCACGTAAAGTATTTCTTTGCTAAACTTTCGGCCTGTTGACTCAGGCCTTCATCAGAGCAATGACAACAAGTTGTTGGCTCACGTCATTTATAAACTAAGCAACTGATCAATTAAATCACGTAAGAATTTAAGAAAGTGAGGTTGTTGACCAGACGCGATCGTTGGTTGGAAAGACGTTCCAGTCTTTAAACGACGAATGTGTATACTCTCCATAGAGTTCGATAATTAATTCTTTGAACGTTTTCATGGCGATAAAGTAATATAAATAAGTTTTGTGGAAACACCACGTAAAATATTTCTTTGCTAAGCTTTCGGCCTGTTGATCAGTTGCTTAGTTTATAAATGACGTGCCAGACTGTGTTTTATGTTACGCGCGCGGAAGATCTTCCGCGCGAATTTTTTATTGAAAACGTAAATTTTTCGCCATTTACGCGCGCATTTCACGAGAATATAATATAGAGAGAGTCGATATTATACAGTATCTCATAAATACTTATCGAAGTCATTCATAACTCATAAAGAAAGAGAAAATTAAGGAAAGAAATAACTACTTAAAATATTTGTGAATCGGTAAGAGAATTCTCCTGATTTACATAAACTTTTCATTCGGTTTTCTCAGAGATAACAGTCCGTCAATAAACAACCATGTACAATATGTAATTGTTTGAAAAGTAAGATAAAAACATTCGCCTCTGATCTTTATGTGATTTATACATACACAAACGTTTAACATTCGCTCAAGTGTATATCAAATAAAGATCGGCTGCTCATATTTTATCTATTACATACAGTATGTGCGAAATACTGTAGGCACTGTTATGGTGAATATTTAAATTATGGAATAGAAAACGTGTCCCGTGCCTCTGTCAGGTTTTATAAAATAACACGTGTCTTACTCTTACGTACGCTCTGATTGGACGAGAGCACTTTTCTATCAGAGTACAGAGACACGTTTGACGTCAGTTTCATTTTATATTGCATTACACACGCTCTGATTTCCATTCATAAACTTTGTAAAAAGTCTTAAAAAGCGAATCAACCTGGCATGTCGTGGTGAGCCTCTATCTAGCTATACAAACATGCATCATAGCTATACAAACATGCATCATAGCCATGCATCATAGCCAATCAGAACTTGCGTATAGCATACAATGTTATTTCTATTAAAAAACATAACATTGAAGGTTGAAGGAGTTGGACTAGACGTGTAGCGATACGCCAATGATTCAAAAAAGCTTCACGCAAGAGAAATTCTTGATTATCCAATACTGTGAACGTCTGAAACCTTTCCATACACGAAGAGCTGAATAAGTAAAATGTTTTGCAGTGAGCTGAGATAAGTGAAATAACCAAAATTTGAAATATTGATGCTTTAGAAAACACTTTTTCAGTTATCCACTATCCAGTAAGGCATTATCTTATAGATTAAATGGGCTATTCCGCTGTTATTGCTATTATGTCATACCATTTTTAGTAATTGAGAAAAAAATTGGGGAAAAAAACACCAAAAATTGTCTTAAATCGCACAAAACCTCATGCAAAATATCGGTTTTAAAAGATATAAAAACACAAAAGAGAATGTTCTAATAGAAATTAACCTGTATAGAAGTCCGGATGGTCTAAGCTTAGCCCGATTGTAATGGTTGCAAATGTGTCATCTTGATTTCTGTTGGCCCAACCCCAACGGTCCAGCCAGAATTTGTTCTTGAATTTTCAGAAGTCATTCATAGGTGTTAAATTACTCATATTTCATAAATGAATCAATGTACAGTACTGGACTTTTAATTTTAAAGTTTGCAGCTAAGAATTTGGATGTAAGACAAGCAGTTTTGGCTGAAAATAGCGTGACATAACCCATTTAACTTCAACTGTATGTAGATCAGTAGATATAATATATTCTTTTGTGTTCTGTTACAAGTATGTGTATTATGTGGAGTAGTAAACATACTTAGTCAGTCTTACTAGTTCAGTGAACTTCTGTCTGAATTTAGATATTACTATGTTGGTAGACTTCACTCAGCATTCATTTGCTTGTACTTAATTTTACTTAGAATCGCCGAATCAGCATATGTAATGTAAGTAAGTAAGTTAGTGTGTAAGTTAGTGTGACATTTTATCATTTTATGCATTTAAGTTCATTTTACTGTTCCATCTATTACGTCTTAACTGTAGGTTTCATCTTTCTGATTAAACAACATTAAACATGACAAATGGCAACGTGACCAACGTCTGAATGTCTGATTACTCCTAAGTCGGGAGAGTCTCATAATAATTAAGTAAGAATTTAAAATTTAAGAGTCTTTTTTGTGCCCAATATCTAATCTAAATCCTTTATTTAAACGGCGTGTTGTGTTTCTATTCTATATATAAATTAGGAGGTAATGAAGACAACGACTGAACTGGTCCGACGACCGAACATACAGATAGGCAGTAGGCATTTTTGCCACGGCACGACGGTCGACCGACTTGTAACACTTTTTTTTTTAATTCTTCATTTCCTCCTAATTTAAATACTAGGCGGCGGGGCGGCGCGCGCGCATTCTACGAAAAAAACCCAGTTGCATGCGCGCAAAATTAGCCTGTATTTTTCATCTTCCGCGCGCAGTTTGCAAAGAACACAGTCTGGATGACGCGAGCCAACAACTTGTTGTCATTGCTCTGAAGAAGGCCTGAGTCAACAGGCCGAAAGCTTAGAAAGAAATATTTTACGTGGTGTTTCCACAAAACTTATTTATATTAAACATGAATATCTCAAGAATGAAGCAAGAGAACGAAATTCTACGATAGATGTTACTCTGTCAACTTAAGTGTTCTTTCAAATGCAATCATAAAAAACTGGGGTAAAATTTCGTTGTATAGCACTTTAAACTAACATTATTTATAGAACAATTATTATGGGCCGTGTCGAGGCATATCAAAGGCGCTCCAGGCAGCCACCACACGGCAGTTCAGACCACGGCCGATCACAGCTAAGACGTAGGTGTTGATTTTATGGAGGGAGGAAAACCGGAGAACCCGGCAAAAACCCCTCGAAGCGCAGGAGAGATCAACTACGTGTACAGCTCTACTCAGACGAGTCCCCAGCTCGACAACAGAGTCATTCCCAAGCCGTCACCCATTCAAGTACTAACCCCGTCTAACCGGTCTTAACTTTTCGGTGAGAGGCAGCGCGCCAACAGCACACGCCACTCGTTTCAAACACCCGTTTATTGTGTTTCATCAGAAGACTCCAAACACTCTAAAACAAAAACCTCGGGGCTACGTCTTCGGTTTTCATTTGTTTTCTCGTGTTTGGAACCCCTGATGAAACACTCAAACTTGTGTTTGATCTGTTACTTCTCACATGCGACCAAGGTGAAATGTTAATCTGATAGCTTCATCAAACAGGAATCGAACCGACATAAAGTACCTGTGTTACGTTCGACATGCTGAACTCGCGTTGTATTGTTTCTTTTTTCTAACTCTCTAGGTATGATCTCAAAGACACTACTCCTATTCATCTTGTTGATATTCAAATCATAGCAGCAATGGGACCTCCAGGGGGCGGACGTAATCCCGTTTCACCGCGCTTCCTCAGGCATTTTAACACAGTCACCATAACCATGTTTGATGATGTCACCATGTTGAAGATTTTTGGACGAGTGATGGAGTGGCATTTGACTACCAGGTTTGTGGATAGTAAGGTCTGGCTTGGAGGGACACAACATTATATATGGAATGCATTACACCATTGTTTACGGGATTCAGAAATATATCATTACTAACTTTATTTTAAACCATTTCCCACAGAGGGTTCAGCAACGATTTCTTGGCCATTGGTGAAGCAATTGTTAGTGGTACGTTAGCGGTTTACAAGAACGCCATGGCAAATTTACTACCCACGCCTGCCAAGTCTCATTACCTCTTTAACCTGCGAGATTTTGCCCGTGTAGTCCAGGTATGTTACTCATTTGCTGTACAATGTGTGAACATGGCGTAGATATTCCAGCACTATTCACCTCCACTTTTTTACTTTTTTCTCTCTCTTCCTTTCATGTTTCTTTATTTTTGTTTCCCCCTCTCTTCCCCCCCCCCCCCCCCCCCTCCCCCTCTTCCTCCCTTCCTCTTTTTGTTTCGTCTTCCTTCCTTTTTTTCTTATTTGATTTCTTTCTTTTTTTCTTTCCTTCCTTCCTTTTTTCTTCTTTCTTTCTTTCTTTCTTTTTATTCTTTCTTCTCACAGTCTTCCTTTTCTCATTCCTTCATTTTTGTTCCTTTTTCATTCATTCGACTTTTTATCTTTTTTTGTTTAAGGGTGTCTTGCTATCAACACCAGCTACAACTACCGATCACAATGTATTAAAACGACTGTGGGTACACGAGGTAGGTAGTCTGCGGCGGCGATGGTGGTGATCAGATAGTGGTGATGTTGGTGATAATGATGATGGTTGTAATGGTGGTGGTGGTGGTGGTGATGGTAGTGATTGTGGTGATGGCGGTGATGGTGGTAATGGTGGTGGTAGTGGTGGTGGTGATGTTGGTGGTGGTGGTAATGGTGGTGATGATGGTGATGGTGATGGTAATGGTGGTGATGGTGGTGGTGGTGGTGATGATGGTGATGTTGGTGATGATGATGATGGTAATGGTGGTTGTGGTGATGGTGGTAATGGTGGTGGTGGTGATGGTGGTAATGGTGGTGATGATGATGGTGATGGCAATCGTGATGGCAATGATGAAGGTAATGATGGTGGTAATGGTAATGATGATGGTGGTAATGGTGGTGATGGTGATAGTGATGATGATGATAGTGATGATGGTGATAGTGGTAATGGTAATGATGATGATAGTGATCGTGGTATTGGTGACGGTGATGGTGGTGGTGGTGCTGATGGAGCTGATGATGATGAATATGATCGTGATGGCAATGATATGGTGGTAATGGTAATGGTAGTGATGATGGTGGTGGTTATAGTGATAGTGGTGATGATGATGGTGATCGTGATGGCAAAGATGGTAGTAGTGGTGATGACCATGATGGTGCTTTACTTGGTCTGTACTTACTATTTTATGAAATATTTCTATCTCTCCTTTCTAAGGTATTTCGAGTTTACTACGACCGTCTTGTTGACCAGGCAGATTGCTCGTGGCTCTTCCACTTCACCCAGGATGAAACCAAAAAAAGTCTTGGTGTCGACTTCAACTCCTTATTTCAACAACTAGACCAGAAAGGAACAGGAAAAATTAGCGAAGATAATCTGCGCAGTTTGATTTATTGTGATTTTGCTGATCCAAAAAATGACACCAAGCCGTACGTTGAGGTGGCCAATTTGGATAAACTTCGTGGTGTTGTGGAGGGTTATTTAGATGAATTCAATAACATGAGCAAAAAACCGATGAACTTGGTGTTGTTTAGGTAAATATACATTATTTTGTTAATATTATGTTGGATTCCATCCATCAATGTATTGGAATATCAATATATTCATTAGTCTATCCATCTATCTATCTATCTATCTATCTATCTATCTATCTATCTATCTATCTATCCATCCATCCATCCATCCATCCATCCATCCATCCATCCATCCATCCATCCATCCATCCATCCATCCATCCATCCATCCATCCATCCATCCATCCATCCATCCATCCATCCATCCATCCATCCATCCATCCATCCATCCATCTATCCATCTATCCATCTATCCATCTATCCATCTATCCATCTATCCATCCATCCATCCATCCATCCATCCATCCATCCATCCATCCATCCATCCATCCATCCATCCATCCACCCACCCATCCACCCATCCACCCATCCACCCATCCACCCATCCACCCATCCACCCTTCCACCCATCCACCCATCCACCCATGTACCCAAAACCCACCCACTGCACCTATCTACCTACCTACCTACCTACCTACCTACCTACCTACCTGTCTGTTCTTTCATGTTTGTTTGTTTATTTATTAATTTAATTATTTTTCTATTTATTAATATATTATTTTATTATTTTCTAATACATTCATTTTGCCGTTTCCTGTCCAGATTTGCCATTGAGCACGTGTCACGAATATCACGTGTTTTAAAGCAACCACGTGGTCATGCACTGTTGGTCGGAGTGGGTGGATCAGGCAGACAGAGTTTAACAAGACTGGCCGCCCATATGGCTGACTACGAACTCTTTCAGGTACAAATCAATATAACAACATTTGTGTTATTCATTCCATCTGTTAAATTCCGCGTATATTGTGGTAGATTGAAGTGCCTATGCATTTGCTCTGATAAAGGCCTGAGTCAACGGCAGGTTGAAGCTCAGGAATACGTAGGTACCTTACGAAATACGATGTCAACTTCAACGACGACACCTTTTAAACAAAGTAATTCTAGTTGCGAAACAAAGAGAATGAATAATTTTTCGTCCCTAGAGTAATCTCAACACCGTCCTCGTTCTTTATACAACGCCACTTAGAGCATTTTCACGTCTTCAGCACGACGTCAACTCACCAAAAGATGAGAACTGAAGCTTAAGATTGTCTTCTATATAAACACTACAATCATTTTAGCAGTACTGGAGCGTTTTGCAAGTCATTAGACTAGCTTCAAATATAAAATATAATATAGTTAGTCAACAGTGACTTGTTTTTGTTATAAAATATATATTTTGAGGAAGGTTATCTAAACTTAAAAACCCATCCGGAGGAAGGTTAAATACTTTTTCCAACTCTGGTAAGGTCTCTAATAGGTCCCAAAATTAAGGGTGTTGGCACAGTGGTTATTGCACGTGCCTTTCACCTCTGCGAGCTGGGGTTCGATTCCTGCACGATGTAGTTATCTGATTAAAAAAATCACCTTGGCCACATGTGAGAAGAGTGCTTCCAGTTTGACTCTGCCAAACACCACAGGTTTCCTCCGTGTACTCCGGTTTCCTCCTGTAGTAACACTGGACCAATGAAGGTGGGCCTTTACTGGACCTCTGAGGATAACAGTTTAGATATAACTGATAGAGTTATCCAGTATAAATAAGGTTAGTTTAGTTTTAGTTTAGTTTGGTTTGGTTTGGTTTGGTTTGGTTTGGTTTGGTTTGGTTTGGTTTAGTTTAGTTTAGTTTAGTTTAGTTTAGTTTAGTTTAGTTTAGTTTAGTTTAGTTTAATAATAAACGTCGTGCTACCACAAATTCGTACTTCTGTTACAATTTGTCACCATACAAACACTCAGAGAATATATCAACTTCTGACAGGTGGAAATCGGGAAAGGTTACACATCAATTGAATGGAGAGAAGATCTGAAAGTTATTCTACGAAAAACAGCCGAGGGCGATCAGCCTGGTGTATTTCTCTTCACTGACACACAGGTAAGGTTAAGCTAAGTATATTTTGTATTTTGCTTTATGTTTTCACAATGCACATCTTTGTTTTAATTTCGTGACGTTTTTTGTGCAGATTAAGGAAGAGTCATTCTTGGAAGATATTAACAACTTGCTGAACGCTGGTGAAGTTCCCAACTTGTTTGCTTTAGATGAAAAACAAGAGATTTGCGAAAAAATGCGAACGTTTGACAGGTAAATACATTTTTTATTGGCTTTAATTTATTTTGCGTCTTCCCTTAACCCGTGTAGACCATACTGCGTTTTTACGGAACGCTCATTAACCAATGAGAAAGCTTGCTTCAGAGTTACGGACCTAGATTTAACACTTTGAGGCCTGGACCTCTCCCTGTGCTGAATAAAATCGTCTGGCGTTAGCCAGAATAAAATACCAAAGGCTCGTCTTCGGGCTTCAAAGTGTTAAAGAGATAGGTTTTAACACTTTGAGGCCTGGACCTCTCCCTGTGCTGAATAAAATCGTCTGGCGTTAGCCAGAATAAAATACTAAAGGCTCGTCGTCAGGCTTCAAAGTATTAAAGAGATAGGTTTTAACACTTTGAGGCCTGGACCTCTCCCTGTGCTGAATAAAATCGTCTGGCGTTAACCAGAATAAAATACTAAAGACTCGTCTTCGGGCTTCAAAGTGTTAAAGAGATAGGTTTTAACACTTTGAGGCCTGGACCCCTCCCTGTGCTGAATAAAATTGTCTGGCTTAGCCAGAATAAAATACTAAAGACTCGTCGTCAGGCTTCAAAGTGTTAAAGAGATAGGTTTTAACACTTTGAGGTCTGGACCTCTCCCTGTGCTGAATAAAATCGTTTGGCGTTAGCGAGAATAAAATACTAAAGACTGGTCTTCGGACTTCAAAGTGTTATTTACGACCTAGGAAAAACAAAAAAGAACATTCTGAAACCTGAAAAATTGTGACAACAATTTACTGCAAAACTGATCTTTGACGTAATATAGCAAGCACCAAAAAGCGTTATTTATCAAGGTATCTGAACACCGAGAAGTGAGTTAAAAAACGAGGCGCTAGCCGAGTGATATAGCTTCTCAAACTAATCAGTGTTTAAAAATGAAATCGAAGTTAACCCTTTCACGCATGGCTCTCCGAAACTTCTTCCCTTGACGAGTAAAATCATCTGGCGTTCGACAGAGTAAAAAGAGAAAGTTGCTCAACACTGACAACGACGCGCATGAAAGGGTTAATCAACAGGCTGTATTGTGTATAACCCTTTATTATATGGCTGGGTTTGATTTCCGGTCCGTACGCAAAACGACGCAAGCTGATTGGTTCCTGGGAGGTCCGGATTTTACGATATTGACCGACCGGTCAATACGCTTTTTTCTCGACCCGGTAAGTTTTGGCGGGAACATTTCTGAGTTGATTTGAATACAAATAAAAGAGAAATAGATATCTTTATTCAAATATTCTGAACAATAAAATGTGTTGGAACATCACTGCTGGTTTTCTTTAAAGCTGTTTATCTAAAAACACGACAAATAAAAGCTGAACTGGTGTAAATAAGAAGGCCAAAAAGCGACACGAAAAAGTCAACAGGTAAGGTAAACAGCATACTCCGAATACGAAAACAACGCTCGAAGCTTAAAAATAAAAAGAACCAATAGCCATATAATAAATTCCTTATTAACCTCGTTTGCTCGGTCTGTATTGGAAAGTATTTGCCCTCGGTTTTATCACACAAACCTCGCTCCTTCGTCGCTCGGTCTGTACGAAAACCTCAGGCAAATACTTTCCCGTACAGACCTCGCACTCGGTTAAAAAGTCCTTATTCACGCATGATTCTCCGAGACTTCTCTCCTTGACGCGTAAAATCGTCTGGCGTTAGACAGAGTGAAAAGAGAAAGTTGTTCGACAACAACGATGCGCATGGAAGGCTTAAAGTCGCTGTAATGTATATACATTACATAATGTGGACGTTCTTTACCATTGTGTAACAACACCGGTCATGGTTTTTCTTTGTGTCTTCTTTTCCTCATAAATTATTATTGTGTTTTATATTGATGTTCTTTTATCTTCCTGCAGACAACGTGAAAAATCCAAGCAAACTGATGGTTCTCCGGTTGCGTTATTCAATTTCTTTATTGAACGTGTGCGCAATCAGCTTCATATAGTCCTGGCAATGAGTCCTATTGGTGACGCATTCCGAACTCGGTTAAGGAAATTCCCTTCCTTGGTCAACTGCTGTACCATTGATTGGTTTCAGGTAAGAGTTAATTAGCTGTGCTGTGCGTTGCGTTGCGATGCGTTGTGTTGTGTTGTGTTGTGTTGTGTTGTGTTGTGTTGTGTTGTGTTGTGTTGTGTTGTGTTGTGTTGTGTTGTGCTGTGCTGTGCTGTGCTGTGCTGTGCTGTGCTGTGCTGTGCTGTGCTGTGCTGTGCTGTGCTGTGCTGTGCTGTGCTGTGCTGTGCTGTGCTGTGCTGTGCTGTGCTGTGCTGTGCTGTGCTGTGCTGTGCTGTGCTGTGCTGTGCTGTGCTGTGCTGTGCTGCATGTGCTGTGCTGTGCTGTGCTGTGCTGTGATTGCCTTGCGTTTCGCTGCGTTGCGTTGTGTCGTGTTGTGTTGTGTTGTGTTGTGTTGTGTTGTGTTGTGTTGTGTTGTGTTGTGTTGTGTTGTGTTGTGTTGTGTTGTGTTGTGTTGTGTTGTGTTGTGTTGTGTTGTGTTGTGTTGTGTTGTGTTGTGTTGTGTTGTGTTGTGTTGTGTTGTGTTGTGTTGTGTTGTGCTGTGCTGTGCTGTGCTGTGCTGTGCTGTGTTGTGTTGTGTTGTGTTGTGTTGTGTTGTGTTGTGTTGTGTTGTGTTGTGTTGTGTTGTGTTGTGTTGTGTTGTGTTGTGTTGTGTTGTGTTGTGTTGTGTTGTGTTGTGTTGTACTGTACTGTACTGTACTGTATAAGTCGTGTCATTCGCTCAATGGCATATGTAATAACATTTCTAAAATAATTAATTCTTTGAACGTTTTCATGGCGATAAAGTAATATAAATAAGTTTTGTGGAAACACCACGTAAACTATTTCTTTGCTAAATTATTTATTTATTTAATTATTTATTTATTTTTTTTTTTATTTTTTTGAAAGCTTAGCAAAGAAATAGTTTACGTGGTGTTTCCACAAAACTTATTTATATTTCTAAAATAATTTCTTGACAGTCGTGGCCTGCAGACGCTCTTCAGGTTGTAGCCCAGCGATTTCTTGCTGAAACTGAAATGTCTTCGACTGTACGAGGTGGTTGTGTCAATATGTGCCAGGAGTTTCACACTGGCACCCGTGATTTATCCACGAAATTCCTCAACGAGCTCAAACGTCATAACTACGTCACTCCTACGTCATATCTTGAACTGATCAGCACTTTTAAAGTTCTACTTCAGAAGAAACAAGGGTGAGCACTGAAATACTATTATTTAAGAAATAGAAAATGCTCGTTTGTGTTTATATAGCCTGTTATAAAATAAGGTGCCCTCTACGCACGCTCTGATTGGTTGGGCTCCGTGCATTTATAAGAGAACATAGATCATGAATGACGTAAAGTGGCGTAGAATGGCGTCAGCTGGCTGGAAAGCCCGCCAAATTCTAAAACTACCTCACTTTTAGTTTGATTTTTTTGATTATTATTTTATAAAACAAATAAAACATACCGCTCCTGTGCATATGTACTCTTATAAAGGTACGTTTGACGTCATTTGAACACAAAAGAAGTGTAAAGGCACTCGGCTATCGCCTCGTGCCTCTACTCAACTTCTTTCGTGTTCAAATGACGTCAAACGTACCTTTATAAGAGTATACATATGCACGAGCTTTATGTTTTATTTGTTAATTATAAAATAAGGTGTCCTCTACGTACGCTCTGATTGGCTGGGCTCCGCGCATTTATAAGAGTATGAAGATCATGAATGACATAATGTGGCGTGGAATGGCGTCAGCTGGCTGGGAAAGCCAGCCAAATTTCAAAACTGTCGAACTTTTAGCTTTTTTTTCTTTCTGTTTTATAAAACCAATAAAACATACCGTTTCTGTGCATATGTACTCTTATAACAGTTCGTTTGACGTTTGACCTCGGCTATCGCCTCGTGCTTCTACTCAACTTCTTTCGTGTTCAAATGACGTCAAACGTACCTTTATAAGAGTACATATGCACAGAAGCGGTATGTTTTATTTGTTAAATGCAGAACACGAGAGCGAAAATTTGAGAGTTTATCTGAATCCGAGTTCTTAAGGTGGCTCCATACAGTTTCTTGAAAAATGGAAAATACAAGTTTGAGAGTCCAAAACACATGATTAAACAATTCGGAAAGAGAATAAAGCTAAATGTTATGCATAGTTAAACAGTCGGACAATCAAAAACTGTTACCAAGTAAATAGCAACAGTTGTTGCTATGGCAACAATGACATTTCAAAATGGCTGCCAATTACCTTTCAAACTAATTTAATTCGAGAAAAACTTTGGTGACCCCCAATTTTTTTTTCATTAAAACTTTCCTGGAAGTACGAGTAATCAGTAGGCCGATTTTAAAAAAATTCTGTAGAACGAAATTTTTTAAAAATTAACAAACATGATTTTTCTGAAAAAAAAATTATTCCTTCTACAGAATTTTTTTAAAATCAGCCTGTTGATTACTCATACTTAAAGAAAAGTTCTCATGAAAAAAAATATGGGGGTCACCAAAGTTTTTTTCGAATTAAATTAGTTTGAAGGGTAATTGGCAGCCATTTTGAAAGGTCATTGTTGCCATAGCAACAACTGTTGCTATTTATTTGGTAACAGTTTTTGATTGTCAGACTGTTTACCTATGCATAACATTTAGTTATATTCTTTTTTGGAATTGTTTATGAACGTGTTTTGGACTCTCAAACTTGTATTTTCCATTTTTCAAGAAACTGTGTGGAGCCACCTTAAAGAGCAATTTTTCGTAATTTTGTAATAGTTTTGTCGTACATTTTTCAGGGAAGTTACTCAAGCCAAGAACAGGTACGAAGTTGGTCTTCAGAAACTGGAAGCTGCAGCATCTGAGGTAATGTATACAAGCAGAGTGCTGTGTAGTCAGTGTATATATGACATTCTAAAACTCATTAATAATTAGTTTCAGAAATTGCAGCTTGATGTTAGTAATAATTGTCAGTTGTTTGCTGTACAAGCTGTGTTAGTTAGAATCAACACTTAGGTCTTAGTTTATGTCGTGCACTTTTAACATGAGCCTCTGGCTCGGATGATTGGGCGACCATATCCTGTGTTTACGACGTTAAATAAATCATTAAAAAAAAAAGAAAAAAAAAGCTCAGAGTTTTTCTGAGTATTACTAACTAACACAGCTTGTACAGCAAACAACTGACAATTATCATTAATAATTCATAAACACAAAGAAAATCTATACATGTGATATAGATTCCTCTTGATTTACATAAACTTTAGCTTTGATTTTCTCGACTTAGACAACGTTTTTCTTGATAAGTTCATTTGCGTAGTAATTTTTCTAAATAAGATCGTTTTAGAAATAAATAGATCGTGTCCGTTACCAAATAGATCGTGTCCATCCTATACCGGGATACAGGCACTCGGCTTCGCCTCATGTCTGTATACCCCGATACAGAACGGCCACTCATTCTGTAAGTAGTATGAAAATTCAATGAAGAAAATTAAAAAGAAATGAATATTTATCAATATGTGTAAATCACATACATAAACTTTTTCCGCAATTTACTTAGCTAAAATCACTCCAACTTGAAAAATAGTTTGAAAACATGGCTATTTAGATGCGTCCATTTGATAAGTACGATAAAGCATTCGCAGCCGATCTGTATATATCTGATGTACTACGGCTCGCTTGCAGCTCGCCTTGTAAATCACATACAGATCGCTGCTCATGCTTTATCTATTTTGTTTGAAATTATTTTTATTGGTTTTGATAGGTGTCTGTTATGCAAAAGGAACTAGAAGAACTTCAACCACAGCTTGTAGTTGCTGGAAAAGAAGTTGATGAGATGATGATAGTGATCAAGAAAGAATCAGCTGAAGTTGCTGAGACGGAAAAGGTAAATTATACACTATATTTTATTAAATTTTATTAAATTAAATATTAAAGGTCAAAATATTGTAACTATCTTGGTTATCATCGTCGTCGTCATCATCATTATTATCATCATTATCAGCATCATCATCATCATTATAATTATTATCATTATCATCAGCATTATTATTATTATTATGATCATCATCATTATTATCATTGTTTTTTTATTATCATTATTATTATTATTATCATCATCATTTTCATCATCTTCATCATCATCGTCATCATCACCATTATTATTATTATTATTATTATTATTATCATTGTCATCGTCATTATCATTATGATCATCGTCATCATCATCATCATCATCATCATCATTATGAACATCATCATGATTATCATCATCATCATCATCATTCATCACTGTCACCATCATCATCATCATGATCATCATGATCATCGTCGTCGTCATGATCATGATCATGATCATCATGATTATCATCATCATCACCACTATCACCATCATCATCATCATCATCATCATCATCATTATGATCATCATCGCCATCATTATCACGATCATCATCATGATTATCATTTTCATGATTATCATCATCATCACTATCATCATCATCACTATCATCATCATCATCATCATCGTTATTATTATTATGATTATCATCATCACTCATCATGATCATCGTCATGATTATCATCATCACTATCATCATCATCATCATCATCATCATCATTATTATTATCATCATCATTTTCATCATCTTCATCACCATCGTCATCATCACCATTATTATTATTATTATTATTATTATTATTATTATTATTATTATTATTATTATCATTGTCATCGTCATTATCATTATGATCATCGTCATCATCATCATCATCATCATCATCATTATGAACATCATCATGATTATCATCATCATCATCATCATTCATCACTGTCACCATCATCATCATCATCATGATCATCATCATCATCGTCGTCGTCATGATCATGATCATGATCATCATGATTATCATCATCATCACCACTATCACCATCATCATCATCATCATCATCATCATCATTATGATCATCATCGCCATCATTATCACGATCATCATCATGATTATCATTTTCATGATTATCATCATCATCACTATCATCATCATCATCACTATCATCATCATCATCATCATCGTTATTATTATTATGATTATCATCATCACTCATCATGATCATCGTCATGATTATCATCATCACTATCATCATCATCATCATCATTATGATTATCATCGTCATCATCATCATCATTATGATCATCATCACTATGATTATCGTCATCATCACTATCACTCTCACCATCATCATCCTATACCAACTTATCTTACGGCGATCTTGTTACAATTTCTTTTGATTTCTCCAGATTGTCAAAGCTGACGAAGCAGTTGCCAATGAACAAGCTAGGGCAGCGCAAGCTATCAAAGATGAATGTGACCATGATCTCGGTGTTGCCTTGCCTATTTTAGAAGGAGCTCTTGCTGCATTGAACACTTTAACTAATCAAGATATTACCATTGTTAAAACAATGAAGAGTCCACCTCTTGGAGTGAAAATAGTCATGGAAGCAATTTGTGTACTGAAAGGAGTCAAACCAGACAGAATACCCGACCCATCAGGATCAGGTAGGTTCTGTTTAACAATATTGGGTTTTGACTAGTTTTCTAGTCCAGAAATCTATCTCACTCTTGGGAGATCATACTTTGATTCAACTTCGGGGAGATACCCACGTAGTGGTGACTCCATCTTTCTACATCTGTCTGTCTGTCTGTCTGTCTGTCTGTCTGTCTGTCTGTCTGTCTGTCTGTCTGTCTGTCTGTCTGTCTGTCTGTCTGTCTGTCTGTCTGTCTGTCTGTCTGTCTGTCTGTCTGGTCTGCCCTGCCCTGCCCTGCCCTGCCCTGCCCTGCCCTGCCCTGCCCTGCCCTGCCCTGCCCTGCCCTGCCCTGCCCTGCCCTGCCCTGCCCTGCCCTGCCCTGCCCTGCCCTGCCCTGCCCTGCCCTGCCCTGCCCTGCCCTGCCCTGCCCTGCCCTGCCCTGCCCTGCCCTGCCCTGCCCTGCCCTGCCCTGCCCTGCCCTGCCCTGCCCTGCCCTGCCCTGCCCTGCCCTGCCCTGCCCTGCCCTGCCCTGCCCTGCCCTGCCCTGCCCTGCCCTGCCCTGCCCTGTCTGTCTGTCTGTCTGTCTGTCTGTCTGTCTGTCTGTCTGTCTGTCTGTCTGTCTGTCTGTCTGTCTGTCTGTCTGTCTGTCTGTCTGTCTGACCGCAAGATTCTCTGTGTATAAGAAATGCTTGATTGCGCTCATTACCTTTATTTTATGCAAATATTTTTGCATAATTTTGGTATGAGTGCAATCAAGCATTTTATTCATACATGCATGTATCGGTTTCGTGAGCTAGCTGGTTAGCGGGATGCTCGTTCCCTTTTTAAAGATCTCTAATAACCAGCTGATGGAGGTATATATAATCCCTGGCTGCCCTCTGGTTACTATTATTTAGGCCCGGTTCAAACGTCGCTCTTCTCATGCGCCGAACCTAATACAAGCATTAAGTGCAGCAGAAGAGCGACGTTTGAATCAATTAAGAGCGGCTGATTGTATTTGGAGCAGCAGATTGTATAAGGAGCGGCAAGGCCTGTCGCATTATGCGACGTTGATTTAGAAATTTATTATTAATAAATTTAGGTTAATGTGAGGGAGTAAGAGATAATGTATCTCCTGCCTCAAAGCGATCAGTAAGTGTTGCTCCTGTGACATGTGAACAAGGTCAGATGCAAAAGCCAGATAAATTAATTGCATAAAAACACGTGGCAAAAATGATAAAGCCGAACCCAAACCTTTATCTAAAGATTCCCCCTTATCAAAACAAAATTCCTCCTTGAGGCAATGATATAAATTAATGCGGCAAGGGTGACGGTGGTCATTCTATCACAGACTCACAGTCAGAGAGCTCACTCATATCGTTTTGTAAAATAGCAGTTTAAGTTTTTCGGGGATTTTTATCCCACCCACCTCAACCCCTTTTGTAACAACATATAAATAGTCTATACTTATAGAAATTATGATAGAAAAAAAAATGTAATAACTTAATTATCTAATAAATGAGTGGCAGGAAGTGCTGTCATCCTTATCACTTCACAGAAGTGGTGTGCCTCATACACTTCACCCACGTGAAGGATTTGGATGCGGTAAGGCATTTTCTGACCTACAAATGCTGAGCACCCCTCAGACTTCGTCAATGTCTCTAAAATGGGCGATCCCCATTTTAGGCCGCCGGACAGGACACCCTCCTCCCGGTTCAGTTACTTCCTCGCTATCTCCTTTTGCCACAACTCATTTACAAACAATGCCTCCGTCTCAGTCTGTATCATTAAAATACGACCGTGTTCATTAAACGTTATTTTAGATGAAATACTTACCCATTATGTTGATGTAAGACGTAGAGCACTGGTTTAAGCTTTTATAAACGTTGAATAGCGGTTGGTATTGCGATAGTGAGGCGCTAAGTCTCGAGAACATAAGATTTAATATAATTATAAATATATAAATATATATATATATATATATATCTTTTTATAAATTTTTCTATTTTTTTTTGAGTCCATGTTTGAGTCTATGAGTCCAGTCCATGTTTTGTCCTATGCCATTGACTTGTCACTATCACAGAACTTTCATTAAAAAACAACTTTAACTTTAACTCTAGCGATGTGTTTGCAATATATTCTCCCGAAACCTTGGTTGATAAGTTGTGTTGCTCATTACAAATTTGTATCTTTGTATCTAGGCAAGAAAATAGAAGATTTTTGGGGTCCCTCCAAGAAAATCCTGGGTGATATGAATTTCCTAAAAAGTTTGCATACGTATGATAAGGTAATTACAGTTCCTCCTCTTAAATGGGTATAGTCAAGAATCAATGAAGCACAGACAGTTTAAAATCACAGTACCTTCGCGCCGCGGTTTAAGGCGGTCTTTGGTTTTACCAAAAAGCTCTCAATTTATCATATTTACACTTCTCAATGTTTGTTCTAAAAAAGTGTGTTCGCGCGTTTTATTTATGTAAAAATTACCTTGAGTTACAGGCTTTTATTTGTCAATTGCTTGTGCCACAACATAGGTCGAGAAAAAAATTATCCTAGCTGCTAAACCACTACATTAATAAAAAAATGCGAACACACTTTTTTAGAACAAACATTGAGAAGTGTAAATATGATAAATTGAGAGCTTTTTGGCAAAAGCAAAGACCGCCTTAAACCGCAGCGCGAAGGTACTGTGATTTTAAACTGATGAGTATATCTGCAACAATATGTTATTTCTTATTTACTGTATAATACGATGGTGTCCGTCACATACTTAACTACATTTGTTGCAAATTTGAGACAAATCGGAAAAAAATTGAGCGAGCGGTAACAAATTTCTTGAAATGGCTTCCTAGGGTATCATGTAACCTTAACGAAGCCTTTCTGTGGCTGGACGGGGTGGGGGGGGGGGGGAGGCATGGCCCCAGAAGACACCCCTAGTAGTGCGGGCACTTTTGCACGGGTAGATTACTAATCTTGACTAAGGCTTTCAACGAAGGCCTACCGAATGTCTGTTACATTACACCAAACTCCCACATGTACTACAAATATCATCTGTGCACTTACTACCTTTAATATCCCGTGTGTATATGTTGTGGAATTGTTCATATGAGGCCTTCGATGGTCTCAACACAGTTTACTTTATATATTGCATTTGTTTAGGATAATATAGCTCCAAACATAATCAAAACCATTCGCCAAAAGTACACCTCGAACACAGAGTTTGATCCAGAGAAGATTAAAACTGCTTCAACAGCCGCTCAAGGACTTTGTAAATGGGTCATAGCGATGGATCAGTACGATAAGTAAGTTCTCGCGCTTACCGCAGGATTGTCTGGTGTTGTCTGTCTTTACGAGGTGTATTTGTTTTAACGAGGTGTGTCTGTCTTAATGATGTGTGTTTGTCTTAATGATGTGTGTCTGTCTTAATGAGGTGTGTCTGTCTTACTGAGGTGTGTTTGTCTTAACGAGGTGTGTCTGTCTTACTGAGGTGTGTTTGTCTTAACGAGGCGTGTCTGTTTTAACGAGGTGTGTCTGTCTTAAGGAGGTGTGTCTGTCTTAACGAGATGTGTTTGTCTTAACGAGGTGTGTCTGTCTTAATGAGGTGTGTTTGTTTTAACGAGGTGTGTCTGTCTTAACGAGATGTGTTTGTCTTAACGAGGTGTGTCTGTCTTAACGAGGTGTGTCTGTCTTAACGAGATGTGTTTGTCTTAACGAGGTGTGTCTGTCTTAACGAGGTGTGTTTGTCTTAACAAGGTGTGTCTGTCTTAACGAGGTGTGTCTGTCTTAAGGAGGCGTATTTGTCTTAACGAGATGTATTTGTCTTAACGAGGTGTATTTGTCTTAACGAGGTGTGTGTTTGTCTTAACGAGGTATGTCTGTCTTAACGAGGTGTGTCTGTCTTAACGAGGTGCGTCTGTCTTAACGAGGTGTGTCTGTCTTAACGATGTGTGTTGTCTTAACGAGGTGTGTTTGTCTTAACGAGGTGTGTTTGTCTTAACGAGGTGTGTTTGTCTTAACGAGGTGTGTCTGTCTTAACGAGGTGTGTTTGTTTTAACGAGGTGTTTTTGTCTTGACAAGGTGTGTCTGTCTTACTGAGGTGTCTGTCTTAACGAGGTGTGTCTGTCTTAACGATGTGTGTTTGTCTTAACGAGGTGTGTTTGTCTTAACGAGGTGTGTTTGTCTTAACGAGGTGTGTTTGTCTTAACGAGGTGTGTCTGTCTTAACGAGGTGTGTTTGTCTTCACGAGGTGTGTTTGTCTTCACGAGGTGTGTCTGTCTTAACGAGGTGTGTTTGTTTTAACGAGGTGTGTTTGTTTTAACGAGGTGTTTTTGTTTTGACAAGGTGTGTCTGTCTTAATGAGGTGTGTTTGTTTTAACGAGGTGTGTTTGTCTTAATGAGGTGTGTTTGTTTTAACGAGGTGTGTTTGTCTTAACGAGGTGTGTTTGTCTTAAGGAGGTGTGTCTGTCTTAACGAGGTGTGTTTGTTTTAACGAGGTGTGTTTGTCTTAACGAGGTGTGTTCAGGTTGAAAGGACGTGTCTTTTGTAGAAATGTGTGTGTCTATTGTGGTTTGAGTTCACAATTCGTTTTCATTTAGTGTGGCTCGTGTTGTAGCTCCGAAAAAAGAAGCTCTTGCAGCCGCTGAGTCTGAGCTTGCTGTAGCTATGGCGGTAAAATTACTCAACTATTCTTTTGTTTAAATGACGCGTCGAAAGTCCTTTATAAAAGTGTATTTGCACAGGAGATTTCTGTCTTATTTGTTAAAGTTTATTGGAATATAACGTACTAATAATTAAATATAATTATGTCGTATTTAGGGACTGGAAAAGAAACGAGCCGTGTTGCGAGAGGTGCAGGAGAAACTGGCGCGACTTCAAGAAAAGTTTGAAGCAAATGTAAAAAGAAAGGGCGAGTTAGAAAAACAGGTATTGTCAGACAAAAACAGCAACAACGACAACAACAACAACAACAACAACAACAACAACAACAACAACAACAACAACAACAACAACAACAACAACAACAACAACAACAACAACAACAACAACAACAACAACAACAACAACAACAACAACAACAACAACAACAACAACAACAACAACAACAACAACAACAACCACGGCGACAACAAAGACAACAATAATAGCGTATTCATAATTTCTTAAGGTCGACCTGTGTTCCAAGAAACTTGAGCGTGCTGAAAAATTGATCAGCGGTTTGGGAGGAGAGAAGACAAGGTATCGCTTTCGAATCGCATTCTTACTGTACTTCATTCTTACTATACTACACTGCACTGCACTGCACTGCACTGCAGTGGGCCGGGGGTGGGCTGTGCACGACTTGGGGTGGGCTGTGCAGGACTGGAGCGGGCTGTGCAGGACTTGGCTGGGCTGTGAAGGACTTAGTTGGGCTGTGCCGGACTGGGCTGGGCTGTGCAGGACTAGGGTGGGCTGTGTAGGACTTGGCTGGGCTGTGCAGGACTGGGCTGGGCTGTGCAGGACTGGGCTGGGCTGTGCAGGACTTGGCTGGGCTGTGATGGACTGGGTTGGGCTGTGCAGGCCTGGGCTGGGCTGTGCAGGACTGGGGTGGGCTGTGCAGGACTGGGCTGGGCTGTGCAGGACTTGGCTGGGCTGTGCAGGACGTGGGTGGGCTGTGCAGGACTTGGCTGGGCTGTCTTGGAGTGGGGTGGGCTATTCTATGCTATCGCTATGCTATGCTGGGCTGTCCTGAGCTGGGTTGTGCTCAGCTGGGCTTGGCTAGGCTGGACTGGACTGGACTGGGCTGTGCTGAGCTGCACTATGCTGAAGTATGGTACGGTATGCAGTTTTCAGATAATCCATACGCTGTACGGAACAGTACTGCTATATACATCAAATCTAGCGATATGCTCCAATTGTGAATGATTTTCTCTACTAGATGGACCATTGCCGCTGAACAACTTGGAATTCTTTTCAAGAACCTGGTAGGCGACGTCCTGATTTCCTCTGCAGTTGTTGCTTATATGGGCGCTTTCACATCAGCATTTAGACAGGTTAGTGTTTCAATCTCATCTTTCTATCTGAAACCCTTTTTCTATTTTTACAATAATAATTCACTATCTTTACTTTAAAGGACATTGGCAATAAAACTTAAGTTTGTCTAATTTGAATGAACTCGTAAAATTGTAATCGGTAGCCTATCAGCTTAAACACGGAGCGACTGCATAAGTACTGGCTGAGGTACTCAGCCAATCCTGGCCAAACGCATCTGATTGGTCCACACAGCTAAAATTACTTCCGACCTTGCCGAGGAATTTCGCTAAGACTGAAGAGTGGAGCTTTTGTGAGACTTGTTTACTGTTTTTAAATTAAACTTGCCGCTTTCCAAACGTCGAATTTGTCTTTTTCAAGTGTAACACATCATTTTGAGTAGAAAGACGGAAAAATTACGCTTCCAATACGTCGAAACAAAACTAAGGTGAGGAAAAACCGTACGAAAGTGGACCAACCGTCTCACTGTTTTTCTTGTTGAATCACAGATGATGTCTGTATTCTTTGTTTATTCATTCATATCTTCCGTCCTTGTAATTATAAGACCCTTTATATACACCAAGAATGTTGATAATGAATATCTTCACACTGATGTCTGAACATCATCTCACTTTCCAACGACGACAACTTTGTTTTTGCACGACCGGCAGTACATGTTGTCTGGAAAGCCAGACAAATGACTACTAAAAAGTTCTCAATTTGTGATATATTGACTTGCAAAGTTAATATAATAAACTATTTATTGTCTTCGTTTAAATGGTCTGTTTTAGTTAAATATCAAAGTCTTGTCTTTTAATTTTAAAAAACGGCGAAAGACAAAGCAGCTATACGTGACCTTCAAACATCGTTTGAAAGCAAGGTCATAAATATTTTACAAATTCATTGACCAAACAAATTTAATCACTTCAGAATTGTTTTTATCTAAGACTCTTATGTTTCTCTTTACAATTTACCTGGTGTATTGAAAGGTAAAAAGGTTATAAATAAAAGATAATTCTCAAAACTTCACCAGCTCACTGACTCGTTGTTGACTTGACTGTTGACATTTCAAACTGTCAGTGCGTAGCCGGGGGGGGGGGCTTCCTTTTATGCGCTCGCTCTGTGTTTAAGTGAATTACAAATACAATAAAATCCAAGAGTAAAAATGAAACTATAAAATGTTGATTTTCATAGGGCCGTGTAGAACTAACTATTAAAAGACTTAAAAACAGTTTGCTTAATTACGAGTAAAATTATCTAAATAAAAGACTATTTACATTCTAACATTGTTAAAATTATTAAAAATTATTAAAATTATTAAAATGGAAGGGAAAAAATCATTGCTAGTACTTCAAGTTATTTAAAATAGTAGAGTTTTCATCCTTAAAAACCTCCCTGAGTTTAGTTTTAAACTCAGTTATAGTAAGGGAGGTGTTCTTAAGATGTAATGGCAGAGTATTCCAGATCTTGGCAGCTTCATAACTAAAGCTGCGTTTCTTTGCATTTGACCTGGGTTTTGACAACATTAGCATATTATTGTTACTTCGAAGATTGTAAACCTGGTTTTCTGAAATTTGATACAGCTCCATAATAGCTTTAGGCGGATCATTGTTGAGTATTTTGTGCATTAACACCAGCAACTGCTGAAGTCGGTAATAATTTAGTGGATACCAACTCATTTTTTTTTAAATATCTGTTTGAAATATGTGTTTAAAATATCTGACGTCAGGAGCAGGGTACAGTATTTTCACACCTAGCAAAATCAATTACATCTCCAAGTTTGTTTAACGAAATAACTTGGAACTGTGCACACAAAAACGCCTTGTGACACTAAACATTTTATGTTGAGCAATCATAGAGGTGTAGGTGATTTTGTAATGTATGAAAATACTGTACCCTGCTCCCGACGTCAGAAATCATCTGATTTACATATCAAACAAATTGAAATATTTTAAAAACGAAGAAAGATACAAAAAAGTTGTAAAATATCTTCTATTACAATTTTATGAGTTCTTTCAAACATCACCAGAAATTTTGGTCATTTGTGCCGCCGCTCTCTGTCGCCTAATAATATATTTATGTATTCTAATGCGTTTGATTCTATTGTATGCTAGTGTATTCTCATTATTCAGGTCATTGAGTTCTTTAGAATTTGCCTAAATCGTGCATGTATGTTTATGTAAACAACCTGTAAACGACTATAAGAACGGTGAAATCAAGCAAGTTCAAACGCTTTTGGAAGTACTATGCTAGGGACAAATCAGGATCTTTATGTGCTCAGGAAGTAGACTGACTCATGCCGAATGCATTGCGATCTGGAGACTTCGCATCGCCCGTAAAGTTGTTGGTCAATTTGGCCAATTTCTAAAACCTGTTTACAAAGATTAGTATGGCTAACACTATGGATAGTGGCGCTTTTAGTACAAAAATAAGACGAGCTAGGGAAGTACTTTGTCGTCGAGCTAAGAAAAAGTTTTTTAGTTTCAACTGTTGCTTAGTCCATGCTGAAGTCAGATGGATCTGGAGAAGGAAGAAATATGTCACCGTTTAAGCACAATTTGAATTATTGTCTGCTCTCCTTATTATTTACTGTTGAGAATCTCCATTATTATGGTCGTTAATGCGCACGCGCGCCACCATCTTGTCCCAAATTTCTGGCAATGATTTGATAAACTTCATTTTTATTGTCAATTTCCTTTAAACTCTTCTTTTTGTTATCCACTCTGACATTTACTGCTCAACTATTCTTAAAAGCGAATACTATTTTTTTAAACCAGGAACAAACGAAGCAATGGCAAGAAATATGTGAAGCAAACGGCATCCCGTGTTCCAAAGACTTTTCCGTGACGGGAACGTTTGGTGATCCTGTGAAAATCCGTGACTGGAACATCTGGGGACTGCCTACAGATTCTTTCTCAGTTGAAAATGGAATTATCATAAGGTTAATTTGAGTAACATATTCTTTTTAGAAACTAGAGGTCAGCCGATCATCGGCAAAACATCGGCAGAGCCGATTAGGCTAGTTTTTCTCACAATCGGCCATCAGCCGATTGTTTTTCACCATCGGATCGGCTGTCTCGTGACTCTCGTCTTCGTATTTCTGCTCTCTCGTCCTCGTTTATCATAGCCTGTGTACAGCCGCAACCCTCCCGTCAAAATCGGGGAGCGAGCGTCTGTGGGACGGCGTCAATAATCGCGTCAATAAACTGTTTTGTTGCGCTCAAAATACGAGAATTGGCTTGAGAATTGACGACAAAACGGGAGCACTGAGCATCAGGTTAGCAAACATCGGTTTTGCCGATTAATCGGCCGATGGTGGGGAAATATCGGCTCTTAACAATCGGTATCGGCAATCGGCTTTTTTTAACATCGGCTCACCTCTATTAGGAACTCGATAGAACTGCATGAGAGTTAGCAGAGCCTTCTTTTCCTTATTTCTTCGCTGAGAGAGAGGAAGAAAAGAAGGCTGTCAGAGCTGTATCCGTGTTTGGCTTCGTCCAAGATTTAGGACGAAGTAACCCGTTTAAGAACCGTTTCATTCTCGTCCCCAGAGCCTCTCCCGTGTTGGCGCGCGGAAAAGGCTCTGGGAGAATCCAAACCGGAACACCAAGATTCTTTGGTGTTCTTTCAAAAGCGCATGCGTTTAAGTTCGCGGTTTGGGACTTGGACACGAGATCATCGACAGTTGTTTGGAATATAAATTTTCCTTTCGTTTTCGATTCTGGCGGTTTGGCTGCCTCGTATTAACTCGTTTGACTTCAGAACGGTTGTGATTGTGGTATGTGGCTCATCCGTTTTAATACTCGGTGGGACAGAGGACATTGGCAATAGAGCCGCCTCGGAATTTCGTATGCATACGGCTTCTTTTAGTGAAGGTAGCTCTTTAATTTGTTGCACTGTTCGTTTATATTTGACTTACATATTTCTATACACCAGAAACAGGTTGATTGCTTTGATAAACGTTTGATTAAATTGTTCGGATTAGAATTATGATTAGAATTGTGCTTCGTTGTCGGTTTTCGTGTTTCAAATAGTCAAATACTGTTTATTTATAAACAAGCTCCGTTATATATAGGCCTTTGAATTTGAACAACCAATCAGATTGCGACGATATATGGATTCCCCCAGAGCCTTTTCCGCGCGCCAGCACGGGAGAGGCTCTGGGGACGAGAATGGACTCGTTTAACCGGTTCTTGTTTTGTTTTTCTGCTCTGATTTGGACTGGTTCGCAATGGAAAGCAGTCACGAACACGGCATAGCCTTCCTATCTCTGTCAGCGAAGAAGTAAGGAAAAGAAGGCTCTGCTTGCAGGGTACATGAGAGTAAAAGAAGAAAAGAGGCTCTGCTGTATTTGTATTTTGCTTGTATTGACAATGAACTGGCAGTTGCTTGGTTGCAATCTCGTATTCAGATAAAAACCGGCCTTTTAAAAACCGGTCTCTTAAAAAAGAGTTAATACCACGTCCCAAATTCTCGGACAAAGCTAACACGAACAAGACGCCTGGGTCAGGAGCTCACTTGGGCTACTGGCTAAGTGCAGAGGAGTGCGGAGATCTCCTCCGCAGAGTGGGAGTGGGCCGAGGAAGATCAGATCGAAGGCTGAATCATTCTCGTACCCAGACCCTAGCGCTCTTCCCCTCGCGAAGGCTCTGGCAAACTCTGGATCCTCTGCGTCGGATTCCCGACGCAGTGACGTCAGGCGCATTCCAAACATTCCAAACTCTCGTGCCCAGACTCATGGTATAAACGGCTTGTCATTTCCCCTCCTCAGCAACAAATCTCGTGTATAAATCTCGTGTAAATCGTATCGTATCCATCATGAATCGCGAGGTAAACGAAGCTATGCGTTAGAAAGAACGGGACAATCTAGTTTAGTGTTAAAGAGAGAACAGAAAGATGCCATAACAGCCATCGTTCGACGTTCTCGGAGTCGAAGATATCACAGCTGTTTGCCAAGCGAATTTGGCAAATTCAATATTTATCAACTTCTTCCCCTGGTGTTTGACTAGTCTACAATCTAAAACGAGGAACATCAGCCCACTCTGGGAAGAAAGTTGTTTTGGTCAACTCAGTTTTAAACGTACTCATCGAAGACCAACTGGCGACATGATAAATATTAGTTTGTAGTATTATATTTTCGAATTTAAATGTGGTGTATTGCTGTTGTTAGATTTGCCAAATTTTATCAAACGTACGTTTGTGGCAAACTGGAGTGTAGATTATGAAATTCTTATTTTGTTGAATTTGTTTTAATTCTTTTCATTGTTTCGTAAAACCAATCAGAACGTTCATATTTCCAGAGATTCCCAGAGCCACTTCACGCATCAGCGCGTGGGTCTGGGTACGAGAATGAGGCTGAATGTGGTGTATGCTTCACATTGATGAACATATTTACGATCAAGACAGTTGTCGGCCACATCTGATCGTTATTAAACTATGAAGTCAGTCAGTCACTTTCGAAATCTACCAACAATGTGCGAGAACACCTTGACCAAAAGGTAAAGCTGTTAAACTTTTTGCCCAACTCCAAAAAGCGAAAGGAGCAAAGAACTTACAACATGCCTCACAGCTTCACTCAGTCACACGGCTAACAACTCGCCGGAAGCATGAATAATAGTGGAAGTAAAAAGTGCAAAAATGCAAAATCGTGAGTGACACCCAAAAAAGGGAAAACCGGAGCCGAAACCTAGGGCGCTTTCCACTTGACAAGGTTAACTGCCAGATCTTCGTTGTTGGTTGGAGGTAGGTGCCATAGGTGGCCAAGGCTAAGCAATCTAGCCGTAAGCAACGAGCAAAGCAACATAGCAAGCAATTGAGCAATCCCGACTTCGGGACAACATTGTAAGCAGTAAGAGGTCACCATGACAACTCTGCCAAGGCAGACCTCCCGGCACCTATCACACTAAGTAATCAGTGGAATATGTATTACGTATAACACGAGTCTAACTTACTTACCTGAAAGGGGGTGGGGGAAGGGTGGGGGAACAAGCGACAATCCAAATGCAAAGACACGAGAGCTGAGCAACAGGCTAGCAAGCAAAGCCAGCAAAGATAGCAGCAACGCTACAGACACAAGCCCCGCCAAATGGGATCCGTGCGTGTGCGCCCCTGGGCCTTCTCAAGATCTTGGGACTCCCCAAGATTGTAAGGGGTAGTCCGCTGGCTAACTACATCGGCAATTAACTTTGCTTAAATTACATTTAACCACATTTAGACCGGTCAGAATGGACTTGCTTTTGATTAGGACCAAATTTTCCAGTCAGACCATCCCAGGCCTCAAACGAATCGTGTTCCATTTAACCGGACTGACCGGTTTAACCGTATAAATGGAAAGCCCCCCCTAGCTCGGCCTACCATAGGTAACCCGAATAATAAGACAGAGCTTTTTTTCTCCCCCTTTTCCAGCAAAGAAACAAAGGAAAAGAAGACTCCACTCGCAGAGTAATGTGTGCTTTATACCTTTCATGTTTCACATGACAATTTAATTGTTTGTTATTAGTAACGCAAATCGCTGGCCATTGTGTATCGATCCTCAAGGTCAGGCTAACAAGTGGATTAAGAATATGGAGAAAAAGAACAATCTTCACGTAATTAAGTTGACAGACCAAGACTACGTTAGGACACTGGAGAACTGTATCCAGTTTGGAACACCAGTAAGTGGGAATGAACATGTTAATGTTGTTGTTGGTGGTGGTGCTGGCGGTGTTGGTGGTGGATGTGGTGGTGCTGGTAGTGATGGTAGTGGTGGTGCTGGTGCTGGTGTTGATGTTGATGATGGTGGAAGTGGAAGTGTTAGTGTTAGTGTTAGTGTTGGTGTTGGTGTTGGTGGTGGTGGTGATGGTGGTGGTGGTGGTAGTGGTGGTGGTGGTAGTGGTGTTGATGGTGGGTGGGTGTGGTGGTGGTGGTGGTAGTAATGGTAGTGGTACTGGTGGTGGTAGTGGTGTTGATGGTGGTGGGTGTGGTGGTGGTGGTAGTGATGGTAGTGGTACTGGTGGTGGTAGTGGTGGTGAGTGTGGGTGTGAGTGTGGGTGTGGTGCTGCTGGTGGTGTTGGTAGTGCTGGTGGTAGTGATGGTAGTGGTGCTGCTGCTGGTGGTGCTGGTGGTGCTGGTGGTGGTGGTGCTGGTGGTAGTGGTGCTGGTAGTGGTGCTGGTGGTGTGCTGGTGCTGGTGTTGATGGTGGTGGTGGTAGTGGTGGTGTTGTTGATGGTGGTGGGTGTGGTGGTGGTGTTGATAGTGGTGATGCTGGTGGTGGTGGTAGTGGTGCTGGTGTTGTGGTAGTGGTAGTAGTGGTGCTGGTGTTGGTGGTAGTGGTGGTATTGATAGTGGTGGTCGTGGTAGTAGTAGTGGTGCTGGTGTTGATGGTGGTGGTGGTGGTAGTGTTGTTGTTGTTGTTGTTGTTGATGATGTTGATATTGATGTTGAAGTTGTTGTTGTTGTTGTTGTTGTTGTTGTTGTTGTTGTTGATGATGATGATGATGATGTTGAAGTTGTTGGTGGTGCTGGTGTTGTGGCTGTTGCTATTGCTACCGCTGTTGTTGTCGTTATTGCTGTCGATGTCTTTGTTGGTTGTTCTGCTGATAGACGTGATCATTTCCATACCCATGATCACGATTGGTGTTCGTTCAATTTTCTTTAGGTACTTTTGGAAAACATTGGAGAAGAACTTGACCCAGTTCTTGAGCCGCTGTTGTTAAAACAAACGTTCAAACAAGGAGGAAGCATCTGCATCAAATTAGGAGACAGCGTGATAGAATACTCAAAAGATTTCAGGTAGACAGAAAAATTCCCAAATAAAAACAAGAACTTTCACCAGGTTTCTCTTGTGTAAACTTTGCTCATTTAGTGGACTCCGCCCTTTCAGAATATGTGTCGATCTTTGTCTTAGTAGTTTAACATTTATTAAATAAAAATGATGAAGTAGACAGAAGCTGGGTGTAAATCTCCTTTTGAAGTGTATATGTCATGAAAACTATTATTATAGAGATGCATGTTATGTAACGAAATATCGTCTTTTGTGTAGGTTTTACATTACAACTAAACTTCGCAATCCTCATTATTTGCCTGAAACATCGGTTAAGGTTAGTTGACTTAGTTGACATCATTTAGATACTGACAACCAAATGGCTCCCGCCCCTTATGGAACTAATTTGTTGAATTAACTGGGGGAACTATGGCGTGTTTGATTTTACGAAGTGAGGAAAACCTAGCCTAGTTTCTAGGCCTTCCTCGGTTGACACGTTTCGGAAGTGATCCGAACGGACCCGCTGGGGAAGGCCTAGCAACATTCGTAAACACTTTCACTTTATAGCTCAGTTGTTTATTGAGGAAGAATTGTGATGTTATGACGTCCTAAGTGTTTCCCGACACTTACTATTTTAATACAAGGTCTATCTCACCTCGGATCGACGAAGGTTCACTGGCCTAGCTTTCTTATCACTAGCTTTCCTTCTGCAACCGCCAAAAGTTGAAAGTTAAACAGTTAAATTTTCATTTCGAGCTCCAATTGGAATATATTCCATAATTTCCTTCTTTCGATCGCCAAGATCTTTGGTAAAATCTTCGCCAGACATCCTTATGCTTTTTACTGTAATATACTGTCGCTACGCTAGATCCCAGGGACACTCGAAGGGCCAGAACGATTCTGGGCAGGACCTTTTTGCGAATGTTGCTAGGCCTTCTCGTTTCCAGCCTCTCCCCAGTCTTCCCAAGAACCCAAACCGATTACGCGGCCATGCTCATGGCGGAAACGAAAGGCATAGAAACTAGGCTAAGGAAAACCGAAGAACCCGGACATATTTCCTGTGACACCGGCCGGCGTACGGCACGAACACTTGGCAATAAAATAAACAAGACTGTCAATACACATGGTCATGGAAATCTACAAACATTTCGTCGGTAAAAAACCCTCGAGGCACAAGAGAGAACCAACAACTCTATTCACATGAAGCGAAGGTGGTCACCCATCCGAGTGCTACCGCAGGGAGCCCATCTTGGCAGCGCGTGGGCAGCTGTGGCGGACTAGCTCGAAAGACGCGCGGGGAACTGTGGCAGGGGATTTAAAAAAAACAACGAAAAACGGTTACCGGAAGCGGGGGAAAAGGCGGGAAAAGGAAAACACAGGGAGAAACGGAGGGAGGGAGAGGAAAAAATATAAGGGATGGAACACCAAACGTTCAACGTGGAATGTGTTCCGCAAGTAGCCAGGACATCTCGTATCGTCGGGAGCCACCGTTGGAATACTGAAACCTACTGAAACTCAGAGTCAGATGAATGTGCAATAAATCAATAATCCTGAGACTGCCCGCTTTATCCGAAAAGCTTATCGTAGGATTTCGTAGCTATCCGAAGTGTCAACGATGATGTAGTGTCCTAGCTACTTGCTCGAAAATACGATATATAATTTAGCTGCAAAATCACGGCTAAAAGTTGAGATTTTGCATCATTTTGATTATATTTTGATAAATGAATCATTATCACAACTACTTCGCTCAATTGTCTTACAATTTTAATACCTATAGCGCTTAAAACGATGTTCAAAACAAGGAAGAATTCGTGTTTCATCCCTTTATTATTTTTCTAAACACCACGATCGAGTGTGCCACAGGGTGCCCACGCTCTGCCAAGATGGGCTCCCTGTGGTACTACTAGCCCCATTCGACCGGGCTTAATGCACTTATCAATGTTAAGCCCGAGGGGGCAGGGGGCGGGCAAGGGGTGGGGATTTTGACATTTTCCATAAAAAATTGTCAAAATCCACACCCTGTGGACACCACTATAAGTCAAAAAACAGTAATGTTCCTCACCTGGGGAAGTTCATGTTGGTTAAATCACTGGTGCCGATTCCCAAAGCGTTAACCTGCAAGATGCTATATTTCAGTAAAAAGACTAATTCCTTGTGACAACAGTTTACGCAGTAGCAACATTACACAAGCTGAGAGAACCATCACGTTCAGTCTCAACTACCAATTCGCACTAAATACTAGCAAAGAAAGTTTAATAAGAAACCCTTTCAAATTGACATGGTTTACATCTCGGTTTACATATTTTAATACCAAAGTATTATTTATGAATTACTGTACATGTATGGTATGCTAATACTTCAAGTCTAATACTGGCAGAGTCAGACAGAATAGTAAAGTAAAAGGAGATTTCCTTACAAACTGTAAGTCAATGCATAAAAACGAAGGATTATTTCTTGAGATGCTGTAAACGCTTAAAATATACGTTTTCTTCTTCCAAAGAAGCCATCTGGCGATCGAATTAACTCGTTCCCATGCTTTTATGTGTCTGTCAATCGCCCTGGCTGGGTTCTGACCATTTCAAATATCCACACCCTGGGATGATCTTGTGACAGTCAAATACCCCCTGTTTGCCCGCCACCTGCCCCCTCGGCCTTAACATTGATAGGTGCATAACTTCAACCATGCCTTCCTACAATTTGGAAATTTTGAATTATGAATAACCAAAAGTGTGGTAGGTTCTGATCTTTTCTCTTGTTTTGTTTTGGGTTTTTTGTGATAGGTGACATTGTTGAACTTTATGATCACCCCAGAAGGACTTGAAGACCAGTTGCTTGGAATCGTTGTGGCCAGAGAACGACCCGAGTTAGAGGAGGAGAAAAATGGATTGATTATTCAAAGTGCAGAAAACAAGAGGTTAGGATCTAGTCAAACGAGAAACGTTGGCAGTCAATAGACAATAGTTTCTGTGTGGGTTGTATTGACACTTGCTTAGAAGATCTTTTACAACTTTTTTGTATCTTTCTTCGTTTTTAAAATACTTCAATTTGTTTGATATATAAATTAGATGATCTCTGACGTCAGGAGCAGGGTACAGTATTTTCATACATTACAAAATCACTTACACCTCTACTATTGCTCAACATAAAATGTTTAGTGTCACAAGGCGTTTTTATGTGCACAGTTTCGAGTTATTTCGTTAAACAAACTTAGAGAGATAACTGATTTTGCTAGGTGTGAATATACTGTACCCTGCTCTTGATGTCAGACCATCCAATTTACATACATATCAAATAAACTGGAATATCTTGAAAACGAAGAAAGATACAAGAAATTGTAAAAAAAGATCTTCTATTACAATTTTACGAGTTCTTTCAAATTTAACAAACTTAATTTTTATTGTCATATTTGAATATTTAAGTTATAAAGTCGACAATGTCCTTTAAACTAGAATGAGAGCTTACCAACTCTTTTCGACTCTTGTAGTTTGGTGATTGTGAACAAAAGTAGATGAAAGGTTGACTTCAAATACTCCACCAAATTAACCACAGTTACTTGACAATGATGCATAATTTTTTTTCTTGCCTTTTTTCTCTTTTTTCTTTTTGTTCTTTTTTTCTACACAGGACTACATTTTCTACTTCCTGACCATTTACAAAATTTTGTTTGCACTTTTTTATTTTTTTATTGCTTTTTAGGCAACTGAAAGAAATCGAAGATAAAATTTTGTCAATTTTGTCCTCATCTGAAGGCAACATTCTTGAAGACGAAACAGCCATCAACGTTTTGTCCTCTTCCAAAGTGCTTGCAAACGAAATTTCTGAAAAACAGGTTGGTGTATTTCTACTTCACTCTGCTATTCTGCTCCCCCTCCCCCCTCCCCTCCCCTTCCCTCCCCTCCCCTCCCCTCCCCTCCCCTCCCCACCCCGCAACTCACTCCACTCCACTCCACTCCACTCCACTCCACTCCACTCCACTCCACTCCACTCCACTCCACTCCACTCCACTCCACTCCTCTCCTCTCCACTCCACTCCACTCCACTCCACTCTACTCTACTCTACTCTACTCTACTCTACTCTACTCCACTCTACTCTAATCCACTCTACTCTAATCCACTCTACTCTAATCCACTCTACTCTAATCCACTCTACTCTAATCCACTCTACTCTGCTACTCCACTTCACTTCACTTCTCTTCACTTCACTTCACTTCACTTCACTTCACTTCACTTCACTTCACTTCACTTCACTTCACTTCACTTCACTTCACTCCACTCCACTCCACTCCACTCCACTCCACTCCACTCCACTCCACTCCACGTCACTTCACTTCACTTCACTTCACTTCACTTCACTTCACTTCACTTCACTCCACTCCACTCCACTCCACTCCACTCCACTCCACTCCACTCCACTCCACTCCACCCTACTCATTTCTTACTATTATCCCTAAGGCCATCTCTGATGAAACAGAAGAAAAAATCGACAAAACTCGTATGGGGTACGCTCCAATTGCTGTTCACTCCTCCATCTTGTTTTTCTCCATTGCTGATCTGGCGAATATTGAGCCTATGTACCAGTATTCTCTTACCTGGTTCATCAACTTATTTATCATGTCCATTGATAATTCTGAGAAAAATGATGACGTTGAGAAAAGGTGAGATATACTTTTCCCTTGTTTTGAAAAGGGTCGTGTTTCTGGGTTGTTGGGGTTTTTTTTTGAATTAATTCAAATATTAGGGTTTTTTATTGGAAACTCGACATGTTGTCTTTTGAATTGTCTTCTCTAGGTTAGAGATCTTAAGGGAGCACTTCACTTATTCTCTTTATTGCAATATTTGTCGTTCATTGTTTGAGAAAGACAAGGTAAAACATGACTCATACCATTTATCACAATAATAGTAATCATGTTAAAGTGCACATGAAGCGAAAATTACGTCTGTCTTATTTGAAAGAACACTTAAGGTGCATGGCTCCCTATAGTTTAAATAAATGTGCGCTATTTCATACGCTCGTTATCTAATGTTATTCATAAGTTTAAAACATTTGTTAAATAAATACTACGTAGACCTTACTATAGCAGAACTATTGCAGATACAAAATATTTATTAAAAAGTTCAATTATTTGCTGTTACCATAGTAATAATGACGTTGGAATTTTGGTATATTTTCAAATATTGCGTAATTGAAGCGGCATGTCTTCCGTTTGCTTCGGTGAATTTTCTTAAAAATTGCTGAGATGATAGATATTGTTGTAGAGAATATCCAGGTAGGGACAGATTTTTCGCTATAAAAATTATCGATTTAAAAAAGTTCTGTCTTATGAAATTTCTTTAAAATTATATATACTTTAGAAATTTTTATAAACTACTTATTTACAAAATTTTACCAAAATTCACCGAAGAAAACGTCTACAAGTCTAACATCCATGTCGACGCGGTCATAGAATTTCGAAACGACAAGATCACTGTTTACGCATGCGTAGCGATACTATTTCTAGTCACCAGTCCCCTATTGAAATTACCGTAGGGAGCCATCTTAAAACGACAAAGTAACGTCTTTTGCATTTTTTTTGTTTCCTTGCTTCGTTGTCCGAATATTTCAGTTTGTTTGACATGCAAATTAAAATCTCGACGTCACATCTGCGTAATGAGTTATCGAAGAAAGTGATATATCTTTGCTATTATCAAACCAAACTTAATTCGAAGAAATAATGTGGGTGTGTTTCTCTCTCACAGCACCAACCCTGTAGAATTTTCAAGTGATTATATTACACACTTAATGCATGCTCCCGAGGGAAACAGTTAGTTTTGTTTTCCCGAGAGTCTTGATATTTGCCGAGACGAAGTCGAGGGAAACATCGAGACACGAGGGAAAACAAAACTAACTGTTTCCCGAGGGATCAGACATTAAGTGTTTTGTTATATAGCTTGAGTTTCGCTGAATAATTTCGACGTTTATCAAGGGAAAGTACACAAAAGACAAACGCTAAAGACTTACCAAAACATTTCGCCTCGCTCCGTAATTTCACTTCAACCAAACAAATATGAGTCTCAGAACAAAAGAACAGCAATACATTTCTCCAGTTAATCTTCACACATGCTTTAAAGACCTATATAAATATTCTTTTTTTCGTACCAAACAAGCTTTTGTTTATAGGATGCTGGATGCCGTGAAGAGTTCAAAGTTCTAGCGGGCAACAATTGAAAACTTATTGACCGAGCAGGCAATAAGTTCTCAATCATTGCCCGCTCGGTAGACATTGAAGTTTAGCTAAGGTCATGTGACCACAAACTAACCATGACAGTCATCGTTGCATCCAGTGAAACTCTAGCTCAACCTCGTCCCCAGGGCCATTTGTGGGGGCTGGGCCAAGATGGCGGCCAAAAACAAAATGGCGGGAACAAATGGCCCTGGCACAGGCTGCAAAATATGAGTCATATTTTGACTCATTTTTGACTCGGCCCAGGCTTCACGAAGTTTATCGCGCCTAGTCAGGCTCAATTATTTTCTGAATATTTAGTTCAGCTTGACTGACCCAAACTGAAAACAATCAAAACATCATTTCCAAATACATTGTCGAATTATTAAAATAAATACACTCTTAATAAATATCTGTAAATGCTTATTATTTATCATTTGCTTCACCATTGTACCAAATTCGCAAGAAACTGGATTGCCGTTGTCTGGCCGGGCCGGGCCGCCTTGTTTTCGTAAGTTTTCGGTGGATTCATTTCAGCGTTTTGAAAAACATTTAGGCTGTCGAGAACTCTTGCTTGAAAAATACCTGCTTCTTAATGGCCAAACATGTAAATTCTGCCCTGTGGTGTACTTTCCTTTCGCAGCCAAAATACTTTTTGACTTTGTTCACCAAGTCTTTCGTTCGCCCGATTTAGAAAATACACTGAATTGCCGTCCCATGGACTTCGTTGTATGGCAGCCAGGGCACAGAGACGACACGACCCATCATTACATATTCTTCCGACGTTTTCACGGGTGTTTCGAAAGCTTTCCTCACATTTTCATTCATTTCGAAGGTGTTTTTTAACAGCCGGCAATTCTGAATATAATTTGAGCCCAAAAAACAAATGCCCGCGAGTTAGCCTGTCGCCCGCCTTGTTTCCACCAATCAGAATACCTAAAACATCCAAAGTTATCTCGACCAATCAAATGTGGTGACAGCTCAGCCTGTGCCAGGGCCATTTGTTCTTGGCCGCCATCTTGTCCCAGCCCCCACAAATGGCCCTGGGGACGAGGTTGACTCTAGCTATATAACAATGTTTGATATTATATAACCTGCAATGAACCAAAATGAATCTCATGAGGCCTGTGCTAAATTTTTCATGAAGACAATACGTAATTCTCATGATTTAGCCTGTCGAGCAACCTTAAGGTTACAGGATACCCTAGGAAGCCATTTCAAGAAATTTGTTACCGCTCGCTCAATTTTTTTCCGATTTGTCTCAAATTTGCACCAAATGTAGTGAAGTATGTGACGGATACTATCGTATTATACAGTAAATAAGAAAGAAAATATTGTTGCAGATATACTCATCAGTTTAAAATCACAGTACCTTCGCGCCGCGCTTTAAGGCGGTCTTTGGTTTGACCAAAAAGCTCTCAATTTATCACATTTACACTTCTCAATGTTTGTTCTAAAAAAGTGTGTTCGCATTTTTTGATTAATGTAGCGGTTTAGCAGCTAGGATATTTTATTTCTCGACCTATGTTGTGGCACAAGCAATTGACAAATAAAAGCTTGTAACTCAGGTAATTTTTACATAAATAAAACGCGCGAACACACTTTTTAGAGCAAACATTGAGAAGTGTAAATATGATAAATTGAGAGCTTTTTGGTAAAACCAAAGACCGCCTTAAACCGCGGCGCGAAGGTACTGTGATTTTAAACTGATGAGTATATCTGCAACAATATTTTATTTCTTATTTACTGCATAATACGATAGTGTCCGTCACATACTTAACTACATTTAGTGCAAATTTGAGATAAATCGGGGGGAAATTGAGCGAGCGGTAACAAATTTCTTGAAATGGCTGGCTAGGGTATCCTGTAACCTTTAATACTCTGGTGTTAGACCGTAATACTAAGGTTTGGGAGTAATAATTTACCAAATGGCAACTATGCGCGGAACTCAATTGAAAATTATCTTTGTATTTTTTTGTTTTCAATGTTTAGTTGCTGTTCTCGCTGTTGCTTTGCGTGAATTTACTGAAAGGTAAAAAGGAAGTGGAGGAAGATGAGTGGAAGTTTCTTCTTACTGGTGGTGTTGGTCTGGATAATCCACACGCTAACCCATGTAGTTGGTTACCTGCGCGATCTTGGGATGAGATGTGTCGTTTGCACGACTTGTCCAAGTACGTTGCTTGCTATATCTCTTTCTTGATGGACGTACCACATTCTTATATGAAGATACGCATATAACATCTTCTGTCTTTGGTTTTTAGATTTAAAGGATTTCATCACAAATTTAAGAAACATATTGATGGTTGGAAGAAGATCTATGACAGCAATGTACGTATCACATCTTTTGTTCTGCAATGAGAGAAATATGGTACTGCCGTTGTTGTTGGTGGTGGTGGCGGTGGTGGTGGTGATGGTGATGATGGTGTTGTTGTTGTTGTTGTTGTTGGTGGTGGTGGTGGTAGTGTTGTTGTTATTGGTAGTGGTGATGGTGGTGGTGATGATGATGGTGGTGGTGATAGTGGTGGTGGTAGTTGTGGTGGTGGTGGTGGTGGTAGTCGTGGTAATGGTGGTGGTGGTGGTAGTGGTGGTGATAGTATTGGTGCTGTTGTTGCTGTTGTTGTTGCCGCTGTTGGTGGTGGTGGTGGTGGTGATAGTATTGGTGCTGTAGTTGCTGTTGCTGTTGTTGTTGTTGCCGCTGTTGGTGTTGGTGGTGGTGGTGGTGGTAATGGTGGTGGTATTGGTGCTGTTTTTGTTGTTATTGTTGCTGCTGTTGTTAGTGGTGGTGTTGTTGTTGTTGTTGTTGGCGTTGTTGTTGTTGCTATCGTTGTTGCTATTGTTGTTGCTATTGTTGTTGTTGTTGCTGCTGTTGTTGCTGCTGTTGTTGCTGCTGTTGTTGCTGCTGTTGTTGCTGTTGCTGTTGCTGCTGCTGCGTTGTGGCGGTTGTGGTTGTCGCTGCTATTGTTGTTGGCGTACTAGTTATAAAAACGCCATACACGTTTCTGTCGTTATTTGACCAAACCCATTCTACTTAGGAGCCCCAAAATGAACCGTTGCCTGGTGAATGGAACGAAAAACTAGAACTATTCGAGAAATTAATTATTCTAAGATGTCTCAGACCAGACAAGGTAAGGATTCAGATTCTCTAAACTATTATATATATATATATATATATATATATATATATATATATATATATATATATATATACATATACATACATGTATATACATTTATTGCTTCAATTATTCATGATTATTCCTTGTACAGGTGACTCCAGCCGTGCAGCAATTCGTTAAGATTAAGCTAGACAAACAATACACCGAACCTCCACCATTCGACTTGGCCAAAGCGTTCGCTGATTCAGCGTGTACTGCTCCTCTCATCTTTGTCCTCTCGCCTGGTTCAGACCCAACAGCAGCCTTGCTAAAATTTGCTGACGACCAGGTATGTGTATCTAGTGCCATTATAGTAAAGTATGTAAACTGACTGTCGACCTTCTAATTGTGATGGTATTATGTTTTACCCTTCACTACGTAAGAAGGGGGGTTAAAAAATGCATATAAAGCGGGCGAGGGGTTGTTGCATTCATGTATTTCTAGTTTAATATGTAAATGAGATGGTCTTTGACGTCAGGAGTAGGGTATAGTATTTTCACACGTAGTAAAATCAGTTATATCTTTAAATTTGTTCAACGAAATCACTTGAAACTGTGCACATAAAAACGCCTTGCGACACTGAACATTTCATAAGTGATGTTGCTTTGTGCAAAAATACTGTACTCTGCTCCTGACGCCCATCTCATTTACATGTTAAACAAATTGAAATATCTTGCAAACGAAGAAAGACACGAAAGATGCGTGAGTTTGGTGTAATGTAACAGACGTTTAGTAGAACTCTAGCATTCGCCGCCACATGACCCGTCTGAGTGATCACTTCCGTCTACCACAACCACTGGGCAAACAACAAATAGTTTACCAAGCAGTTTCAGACTGGAATTCATTGCCACCTGACTTAAGACAATCGACTGACTTGACATATTTCAAATCAACCCCAAAGAAACTATTTTAACGAATTTGAATTTTTACAATTACTCTTACTCTTTTACTTTACTACTAATATTTTTTATAGATTTTGTTTAGAATTATGTATTTTAAGTTGAGCGGAGCTTCCTGTATAAATATTAAAATAAATGAATAAGTATATTCGTCAAGCTTGAATATTTAAGAATTGTTTCTGAGCCACAGCGAGTGGTCGAACCTGCAACTTTCTAATGACCCGTTGTAACCTTAGCCATTTATCCAAAGTTCAGTAGCTCAATGGTTAGAGCGTCCAAAGCCCTAATCGAACGCAAGTCATCGCAAGTTAGCTTACGATGACTTGCGATGCCACCATAGATAATGGAAGGGGAACTGGATAGGAAACTTACGAAACCGGAAACGATGTGTGCACAACTTGCTATGGTAATTATACGCTTATAAGCGGCTCATGCAGCTAACGGGTGGTCCCACATGGCTAAAATCAGACACTACTGACTTAAGTATATTACACTTTTGTCTAATTTCAGCAATAGGTGCATTAGCTGCTTTTAAGTGTGTAATTACCATAGCAAGTTGTGCAAACATCGTTTCCGGTTTCGTAACATGGGTTTCGTAACATGGGTTTCCTGTTTCGTAAGCAGTTGGACGGGGTTAGTACTTGGATGGGCGACCGTCTGGGAATAACCCCGTTCTCGAACTTGAATTTCATGTGAGTAGAGTTTAGTTGGTCTCTCCTGTGCTTCGAGGGTTTTTCGCAGGGTTCTGCGGTTTTCCTCCCTCCGTAAAATCAACACTTAGGTCTTAGCTTGTGTCGTGCACTTTAACATGTGCCTCTGGCTCGGATTATTGGGCGACCACGTCCTGTGTTTACGACGTTAAATAAATCATTACTCATAAATCATTACTCATTATTACATCGTTTTAAGTTTCCTATCCAGTTCCCCTTCCATTATCTGATGCCACCAGTCAAACGTTGGCACAAGTCGTCGCAAGTTCTGCACTTCCGCTAGTTCCCACGTTTTTTCGCTAGTTCTCATGGTAGTTTCTATGGCGACGGAGCACGAAAGACTTGCATCGACTTGTGTTTTGTGTTCAAACGTTTCGCAAGCTCTCGCAAGTTGAAGAAAACTTGCGATGAAATCTGAGCAAGCTCAAATTAGTCGCAAGCTAACGCAAGTCACCGCAAGTCAGTTAAAACTTGCGATGTCTTGCGTTCTCGTTTGATTACGGCTTAACCATAGAAATAATAGACCTAGAATGCGTGCTCTGTCACGTGACAGATGTCCAAATTAAATTTTATTTTGCCCTTATAGATCCGCCATTTTGAATTTTGCAAGGGTGGGATATATATACAACAATGATCGCCTCTGAAAATAAAGAATTGGAGGACGTTTCATAGGGATAAATTGGATACATGCATGACAACAAATCAGCCTCATACACATTAGCATAAAATAAAACAATTTGCAAGACACTTGCTTTATTAAACGTACTAAAAACTATAAGTTCAAAATGATATTTCGATCAATTCACCACAATTACAAAAAGCAACAAAAAGATAGGCTCGTGCTAAACTTGAAACTCAGAAATTGTCTGCATCAAATCCCGTTTAAAATAAAATAAAATAATAACATACGTGATGGAAACTAGGAGAAAATCTTAAGGAAAACACGGATTTAAAATGTCAATATAAATAGATGTCGAAAAGACTGATGTATAAAAAGTATGACAGGTGCATAAACATATTTTATAGTTCAAAAATCACAAGCTATAAATCCCTATTAGATTGAATAAAAAAGAACAAAACACTTACTGTCTCCTGGATTACTCCTCCACATTCAATATAAATCACATACAGATTGGCAAGTGGGATTCATTCAATTACAATGTACAACAGTAAAAACACTAAAACCATTCGTATTAAAAGGCCGCTATCGTCGCCATTTCTACATCCAGAATTTGATGTTCGAAATGTTTTGGCGAAAGATGTTGCACTTCACATGCCTTTATCTTTAAATTCACTAATCCAGTATATTTCCCGGCGTAAAAAACAAAGAAATTCAGTGCTAAAATACATCCATCGTCCACTCCACACCGGTTACTAACCGCGGCTGGGTAAAAAACTGTTAAAAAGTCCTAGGGCGAGTTCCTTTTGCCTTTATAAATCCGCCATTTTGTGGCGACAATTTTTTGACTGACAGAAGATAGGAGCCCGCATTCTAGGTATATTATTTCTATGGGCTTAACCCACTGATCTCTATACAACTGGATTGCTTATCCTTTATGGTCAGCAGTAAATATTTTGAAGCCACTGGCGGCCATATTGGTACTCCAGGTCCAGTGTACCTTGCGGGCTTAAGAGTAGTAAGAGTAGTAAGAGTTTACCGGGGGAGTGGGAAAAGTCGTAAAACAATTCTCAAATGGCAGTTTACTGTTACTACCGAAAAACCGAAAGAAAATATAAGCAAATAGAATCCGAAATTGTCAACGACATACTTCAAGGCTTTGTAAAGACTTATGCTTTAATATCAAAGGTATATAGATAGTTTTATAATGAAGTTATTGACTAATTTCGTTAGTTTTTACGAGTTTTGTAATATAGGCAAGTTTATCGATTAACGGGCAGAGTAAAAAACTATAAAATAACACGTTTTACCGCTAAATAATACCAACAAATGCAAAAACTAAGCTTTTAAACCTTTTACAGTGTTCTTTGTTTCATACCAATGGCAGAAACATTTTAATGTGGCTTTTTTCGTCTCTTTTCGTGCTACGAAAATATACAATTTTCCGTGGCGGGCTATATTGGTACTCCGAATTCGTTATCTCCACTGGCTTCATTTTTGGAGCAATCCAATTTATAGAGATCAGTGGTCTAACTGGTTATTATTTTATTTATTTTATTTTATTTTGTTTTATTTTATTTTATTTTATTTTATTAGCTTTGCCAGATAAAAAATGTTTATGTACAGATAACATAGAAAAGTTACTTAGAAACGATGGCAGGGGATCCGCAACAGCGATTAGCCAATTACAGCGGGCCCGAAATATAAGTTAATGTATAAAGCTTTTTAACTATATACAAAGTATAACTAAATATAATTTACAGATACAGATACTAACAACAGCAAGAAATTGGACAGCTATAAGACTACGGACAGAATTACATTTTAGACATATAGTTTTAAACGTACGTGGATTTTCACAGTTGTAACTAGTTTCCAATGATGCAAAATAATAATTTAGCATAACAGATTTAAATGAGTTTAGACTATCCATACTAAGGTTCAGTTCATTTGCAAGAGCGTTCCAAATTCGACAAGTTCTGATAAAAAAGGATCTCTGGTAGGTGGTAGTTTTACATTTACGGGTAACAAATTTGACTACATTACCACTAGATGATCTAGTGGTTCTGTGAGTAAGCGTAACAGGAAGAACAGAGGACTTAAGATTAACTAAACCATGTGTTATTTTAAAGAACAAGATCATATCTAAATATTCATGCCAGTAACAAATAGGAAGTACAGACAAGGAATATAACCTGGTGTTATAGTCGATAGTACAAAAAACGGCAGGTTGAGGATATACTTGGTGGCACGCCTTTGAATCCTCTCCAACTTATTTATTAGTTCAATTGACTGTGGCGCCCAGATTTGTGTGGCATAACCAAAATGAGGCCGAACTAAAGCAAGATATAGTGTGCGCCATATATTATTATATTGTGTTTATATATATTAGAAGGTTTTTAGGGTCGATCCCTATGTGGGACTTAAGGCCTAGCCAAACACTTTCAACATTTCATTCAATATTGTTCAACATTGTTGAATTCAACCGCGATTCAACATGTTGAAAGCGTATGGCCACCCCTGTTGAATGATGTTGAACATTGTTGAATGGTGTTGGATGATGTTGAACGAAATTTGAACATGTTCAATTTTTCGTTGAACACGCGTTCAACAATGTTGAACGATGTTGAATGAAATGTTGAAAGCGTTTGGCCAGGCCTTTAGAAATATTTTCTAAGTGTTTGTGTTTTACGAACGTTTACCAAACGTCTGGTGTAGTTTGTAATTTTCATACTATAGCAATGTTGTTGTTTTCAGGGTTTCAGTGGATCGAAGTTGAGTTCTTTGTCACTTGGTCAGGGTCAAGGACCCATTGCAATGCGCATGATCGAGAAAGGCACCAAGGAAGGCACGTGGGTTGTTTTACAGAACTGTCATTTAGCTACATCGTGGATGCCAACCTTGGAAAAAGTTTGCGAGGTGGGTGGTGTAAATTTGATCACATACAAGGAAAGCAGTGATGATAATAATGCCAATGATGATGGTGGTAGTGGTTATTGTGGTGGTGTGATGGTGTTAGTGGCGATTATGGTCATGACAATGGTATTGATAGTGATGGTGATATGGTGATGATGATGGTCATGCTTATGGTGGTGGTGAAGGTGATGGTGGTGGTATAGTAATGGTGAAGGTAATGATGATGATGGTGTTGATAGTGATGATGATGGTGTTGATAGTGATGATGGTGATGATGGTGTTGATAGTGATGATGATGGTGATGATGATGGTGATGATGGTGTTAATAGTGGTGATGATGATGATGGTGTTGATAGTGTTGATAGTGATTATGGTGATGGTGATGATGGTGTTGATAGTGATGATGGTGATGGTGATGGTGATGATGGTGTTGATAGTGGTGATGGTGATGATGGTGGTGACGATGATGATGATGGTGTTGATAATGATGATGGTGATGGTGATGGTGGTGATGGTGCCGATATTGATGAGTGATGGTAATGATGGTGTTGATAGTGATGATGGTGTTGGTGATGGTAATGATGGTGATGATAGTGATGATGGTGTTGGTGATGGTAATGATGGTGTTGATAGTGATGATGGTGATAATAGTGATGATGGTGTTGGTGATGGTAATGATGGTGTTGATAGTGATGGTGGTGTTGATAGTGATGATGGTGTTGGTGATGGTAATGATGGTGTTGATAGTGATGATGGTGTTGATAGTGATGTTGGTGTTGGTGATGGTAATGATGGTGTTGATAGTGATGATGGTGTTGATAGTGATGTTGGTGTTGGTGATGGTAATGATGGTGTTGATAGTGATGATGGTGATGGTGATGATGGTAATGATGGTGTTGATAGTGATGATGGTGTTGGTGATGGTAATGATGGTGTTGATAGTGATGATGGTGATGGTGGTGATGGTAATGATGGTGTTGATAGTGATGATGGTGATAATAGTGATGATGGTGTTGGTGATGGTAATGATGGTGTTGATAGTGATGATGGTGTTGATAGTGATGTTGGTGTTGGTGATGGTAATGATGGTGTTGATAGTGATGATGGTGTTGATAGTGATGTTGGTGTTGGTGATGGTAATGATGGTGTTGATAGTGATGATGGTGATGGTAATGATGGTAATGATGGTGTTGATAGTGATGATGGTGTTGATAGTGATGATGGTGTTGATAGTGATGTTGGTGATGGTGATGATGGTAATGATGGTGTTGATAGTGATGATGGTGATGATGATGATGATGATGATGATGATGATGATGATGATGATGATGATGATGATGGTGTTGATAGTGATGTTGGTGTTGGTGATGGTAATGATGGTGTTGATAGTGATGATGGTGATGGTGATGATGGTAATGATGGTGTTGATAGTGATGATGGTGTTGATAGTGATGTTGGTGATGGTGATGATGGTAATGATGGTGTTGATAGTGATGATGGTGATGATGATGATGATGATGATGATGATGATGATGATGATGATGATGATGATGGTGATGATGATGATGATGATGATGATGGTGATGATGATGATGGTGATGATGATGATGATGATGATGATGATGATGATGATGATGATGATGATGGTGATGATGATGATGATGGTGATGATGATGATGATGATGGTGATGATGATGATGATGATGATGATGATGATGATGATGATGGTGTTGATAGTGATGATGGTGTTGGTGATGGTAATGACGGTGTTGATAGTGATGGTGGTGATGGTAATGATGATGATGATGATGATGGTGTTGCTAGTGATGATGGTGTTGATAGTGATGATGGTGTTGGTGTTGGTGATGGTAATGATGGTGTTGATCGTGATGATGGTGTTGGTGTTGGTGATGGTAATGATGGTGCTGATAGTGATGATGGTGATGGTAATGGTGATGGTAATGATGGTGCTGATAGTGATGATGGTGATGATAGTGATGATGATGATAGTGATGGTGTTGATAGTGATGATGGTGATGATGATGATGGTGTTGATAGTGATGATGGTGTTGATAGTGATGATGGTGATAGTGATGGTGTTGATAGTGATGATCTATCTATCTATATCTATATTTCGATTCTAAATCGAACACACAATCAATCAGTCATAGGTATGTCTTCCAAATTTCTCGATTCTCCATGACATTTCGTATCTCGTCAGTTGTTTTCAGACCAGTGTCGTCCCTAATGACGTCAATATAGTTCTTCATTGGTCTTCCTCTATTCGCGATTCCCCTCTTCGGTTCCCACAGTACGAAAAGAGATCCTATCTCCTCTTGAGCCCGCACCATGTGGCCTGCAAATTGTAGCCGTTTCCTCTTGAGACGATTCGATAGACGAGGGATTTCTCCGTACAAGTCCTCATTTGTCATTCTCTCTGACCAATGCACATTAAGAGCAAATCTCAGGAGTCGTGTAAAGCACCCGTCTAGTCCTTTGATGTCACTGACTGTAGTCGTCCATGTTTCACTTCCATATGTCAAAACGGGAATTACAGTGGTCTCAAAGAGGCGCACCTTCAGTTTCCGTGTCATGCGGCTTAACCACACCTTCTTCAACTTGTGTGCTACGCTCCATGCTATGGCCTTCCTCACTTTGATATCTTTCTGTGTGTCTCTAATCCATGCTCCAAGATATTTGAAGTCATCCACACACTTGAGCTTCCTCCCACTGATCGTTGTTAGGTTGGGGGCATCTTCGACATTGAGTGTGATGTACTCTGTTTTCTTGGCGTTGATCTTTAAGCCAACTTCAGCACAGCAGGTCTCCACTGATGTAAGTAATGATTGTGCTTGCTGAATTTCTTCGGATAGCAGAGCTATGTCGTCTGCGAAGTCTAGATCGGTAACAACTACTGGTCTTACACGTCTGGACTGTTTCCTAGTTAGTTGGAAGCCCAGTTCTTCTTCTCTTCCGATTGTTGCCTTTCGAAGTGCATAGTCAAGTACAATGATAAACAGTAAAGGTGCAAGCGTATCACCCTGAAGTACTCCCGCTTTGATTTCGAATCTTTGATAGTGATGATGGTGATGATGATGGTGTTGATAGTGATGATGGTGATGTTGGTATTGATAGCGATGATAGTGATGATGGTGATGGTGATGATGATGGTGATTTTGATGATTATAGTGATAGTGATGATGGTGATGGTGATGATGGTGTCAATATTGATGAGTGATGGTAATGATAGTGTTGGTAGTGGTGATGGTGATGGTGGCACAATACTACAGTCACCAAACTAAAACTAAAACTACAATTATCAACTGTCTTTCTTTTTAGGAATTTAACCCAGATACTACTCATCCAGACTTTCGCTTGTGGCTAACCAGTTACCCAAGTCCTAACTTTCCAGTTTCCGTTCTACAAAATGGTGTGAAGATGACGAATGAACCTCCGAAAGGTCTTCGAGCCAATATCATTCGATCGTATTTAAGTGATCCTATTTCTGATCCAGAATTCTTTACTACCTGCAAAAATCCGGTTAGTGATCATTTAATTATGTACATTACATTTAATTATTACATTAATTATGTCATTATTACATTAATTATGTCATTATTACATTTATTATATGCATGACAAAATTACTGCATTCTGATTGGTTGAGAGGAGTACAATTATTTTATTAATTGTACTGCTCCCAAGGCCCTGGGAACGATGTTGACAATAAAATTCAAAATGGCGGCCAATTCTGCAATGGAAAGCTTTCACATTTCCAACGACTTGTAGTACACTATGAACTAGAAATTCCATGTAAATATTTTGAAATGAGTACAAAGAACACCCAGAGTGAAAATGTTTCTTGTCAAGTAATGAAACAGGATGTTTTTAAAGGCGTGAGTGAGTACGAAGCGTACGTGTCGTAATTTTGTCATGCATATAATAAGTGAGTAATCATGATTTTGCTCGTACAATTAGGGATTTACACCATTCGTGATATTTGAAAATTATGCCAAATTGCACTCGCCTAACGGCTCGTGCAATTTTGGCAAAATTTTCAAATATCACTTGTAGTGTAAATCCTTAATTGTACTCCCTATCATATGATTACCTATGCTAATTATGTCATCATTACATTAATTATGTCATTATTACATTAATTATGTCATTATTGCATTGCATTAATTTTGCTTTGCTTAGGCCTGCGCTAAAGGTCGCACAATAATTATAGACGAATTTAATTGTTTGAATTTTATTCGACGAAACTGCGACGTTTAACTCAATTCAATTCGACACACGAATTAAATTCGTCTGAGTCAGACGGATAATGCGATAATAATGCGTGTTCGAGTTACACGACGAATTATCGTCGCGTCGAATTAAATGTTTCTCTTCTGTTTGTGACAATCACTGATCTCTAAATAAACTGGATGAGCCCTTCCCTATGGCCAGCAGTCAAACATTTCGTGGCAGTCGCTGCCATCTTACGTAGTGGAACATATGACGCATTGCGGCCTTAGAACTTGTTCCCAATCCTAAAGTTGACTAGCATAAGCAATCTTGACGTCAGCACGGTCATATTATACGGGGTAGGAATATTATGTGTGCTGTGCCGGGGGAGTCGGAAAAGCCGTAAGCAAACAACAGATGCTGGTTCGTTTAGTTTTCACTGTTTAACAACAAATACAGTCAA
>OZ036003.1:6821253-6836253 GCA_964035015.1 Corallium rubrum
GATTAATTGTAGAGTTAGCATACACTATAGTTGTTGACCAAGGAGTTAGTAGATAGAAGGTAAAAAGCGTTTTAGGTTTGACCGAATAATACACGTTAATCATCAATGCAGGAGCGTAACAGCCAAGAATTGTGGCAATTATGAGGTAACTTGTTTTTGTAGTTCCCAGCACTTTCTGACGATTTATGTCTTCTTTGGGTACATTCGAAGGAATATGTGAATTCTCAATTTTTTTCTTGTGGCGATTGATGAGCAGATGAATCCAGATCCATATTGAAACTACAGTAGGGACGCTGATTATAATTACTACACCTGCCACGTAATGGACGGTAGATGGGACAATTAGTGCCATGTGAAATACTATTAATATGAAAAGCCACGAGACAGCAACTGTTAGTTTAAGACGAGTTGGATTAACTATAGTCTGATAACGATAAGGATAAGCTAACGTGATAAAACGCTCAACACTCAGGATAACTATGGTGTTCAATGAAACACCACAACCAGAATAAGTTGCCAATGTATAGAATTTTATCATAAAACAGTTATCTATTCCCAAGATTTCTTTAATTTTTTTGACGACGTAAAGGGGCTGAGCAATTGTAGTTACCAGAAGATCAGTGACTGCTAGTACCACAAGAAGCATGTTGGAGGATGTCTTTAAGCGGTTGTTTGTTGCATAGGCAGCAACTACGAGGATGTTTTCAAATGTTCCCAGGATAGAAAGCAGCAAGTTGATAACGATAACGACGATGTTTATGTATAGATGAGCGCCATCTGCGGAACCATTTAAAACAACCAGAGTAGAGATCTCGCTGCAGTGACTGAATTTCGGAAAAGATTGTATTGCCGTTGTGTTATTTTCCATGGCTTTGCGAGATTTTGTAGACTGTTAAAGTTTAATTAGTGATACCGTTGGAAGAATTAAGTTAAACTGAAAATTGAAACATCGTATGGCATCTGGTTGCATCTTGCGCGCCTTTCTAAACGAATGAGCCCTTTATTTATTTTAAAAAATTTAATAATATTATTTAATAATATAAGGCATCTTACGAGTCTATTTAAACAAATAAATTACGTTATTCAAATTATAGATTAGTCATAAGGGCTACTTGAGTTATTTTTTAGATAGTAGCACGTACATCGTCCTTTTTTGGTTCGTTCGTTCGTTCGTTCGTTCGTTCGTTCGTTCGTTCGTTCGTTCGTTCGTTCGTTCGTTCGTTCGTTCGTTCGTTCGTTCGTTCGTTCGTTCGTTCGTTCGTTCGTTCGTTCGTTCGTTCGTTCGTTCCTCTATCCACTAGTTCATTCATTTATTTTTGTTTATTTTTATACCTTAACCATGTTTATTTTTATGGGGTTTTTTCCAATCTATTTACTTTTCCTCAATTTAACTCTTATATCTTTCTCGCTATCCACTTATGGTCCATTTCATCATGCTGCATTAAAGGCAATTTCCTACTACTTTCAAACCTATACTTGAAAAATGTTCCTTTCCATCCTCGTTCCCAGGGCCTCCTCGTTACACTGGGAAATCGGAGGCCCTGGTCAGATGAAAACCGGATGTCCTAGATTCTAGGACATTGAGTCATTGAATATATCACATCGCCCAGGGTGCGAACATGGACATAATATAACGAAACAAACGAGATACACTCAGATATTTGAAGAAAAGCTGCTTTGTTATGACGTCCGACAGGTTTGGTGTTTACTGTTCTTCCCGCTGAACAAAATAGCACAATTTCCCTTACCGAAATGCTATTCAAAGGTAGGTCGTTTACGAACATAATTTGGCGTCGCCGACGAATGAGTCACCGAGTCATGCTATGTCTAAAATCGTTCGATTTTGACAGTTAAATGATGAAACTCATCGCAGTTGCGACTCGCTTTATGAATCCTACTTTGTTGGCTTTATTTGTAGACTTTTCCGGTGTTATCTGAGCGATAATCTTCACTCTATTCACACCGTTGTTTGACAGTTGAAAATATATTTGCCCACTTCCTGTTTTCGACAATAGCCTTCGTCCAGCCAATCACACGCTTCAATCGTTTTCATCTGACCAGGGCCTCCGATTTCCCAGTGTACCGAGAACGAGGATACTGGGAACGAGGATGTGTTCCTTTCTTATCCAACGAACATCTTGTTTCATAAATACATTTTATGTCCCAAATTTCACTCGGTATTTTCTAAACAATATCCGTTTTCGTGAATTTCGCGGAAATACTTTTTGGGTATATTCTACAAACAAATCATTTCGTGAAGCTTTCTTGTAGTTTTGCTGAAACTACGGAACCGTTTAAAACAGGCAGAGTAGAGATCTCACTGCAGTGACTGAATTTCGGAAAAGATTTTATTTCCGTTGTGTTATTTTCCATCGCTTTGCGGGATTTTGTAGCCTGTTCAAGTTAAATTAGTGATAGCGTTGGAAGAATTTAAATGCAAAACTGAAACATCATATGGCATCTGGTTGCATCTTGCGAGCTTTTTTAAACGAATAAATAAGTATGCAAATTATAGATTAGTCATAAGGACTACTTGAGTTATTTAAATAGTAGCACGTGCATCGTCCTTTTATCGTTTAGTTTTCGTTCGTTCGTTCGTTCGTTCCTTTATCCACTAGTTCATTCATTTATTCTTGTTTATTTTTATACCTTAACCATGTTTATTTTTATGGGGGTTTTTCCAATCTATTTACTTTTCCTCAATTTAACTCTTATATCTTTCTCGCTATCCACTTGTGGTCCTTTTCGTCATGCTGCATTAAAGTCAATTTCCTACTACTTTCAAACCTATACTTCAAAAATGTTCCTTTCTTATGCAACGAACATCTTGTTTCATAAATACATTTTATGTCCCAACTTTCACTCGGTATTTTTTAAACAATATCTGTCTTCGTGAATTTGGGGGAAATACCTTCTGGGTATATTCTACAAACAATACATTTCCTAAAGTTTTCTTATAATTTTTGATGAAACTGTCGTTAGGTGTCTGGTTGGCTCTCGTGACGTTTATAGAACTATACGTATAAATTCCAAGCTGAAAGCCAATAATTATATACTTTCTGTACAGGCGAATCGATCTTACATAAAAGTTTAAACTTATTAGTTTAAGAAAGAAAAAAACTGCTAATGTTTCATTGTTCAGGATATGTCATTCGAGGAAGCAAAATTGATTCCACAGTTTTGTACGAAGACGCAGCTAAAATAACCACTTTCTTTTGACAAGTGCCAAGTATATTTAGGGGGAACTGACATTTCATTGTTCCTGTATTTAGCCACCTGCGTGAATTATAAGAATTCCTTATGGTCTGTTGTTTCTTTAATTTGAAAAGTTAGTCTGAATCTTTCATTTCTGCGACTCGCGTTGCTGTTTTCGCGACTTTATGTCCAAACGTTTTTTTGCAGTCTCTCTGAAAAGCCTCTTTCGCCAAAACAAAAGAAGGGGATTAATTGTAGAGTTAACATACACTATAGTTGTTGACCAAGAGTTTAGTAGATAGACGGTAAAAAACGTTTCATGTTTAACCGAAAAATACACGTGCAAGGTCAATGCAAGAGCGTAACAGCCAAGAATTGTGGCAATTATAAGGTAACTTGTTTTTGTAGTTCCCAGCACTTTCTGACGATTTATGTCTTGCTTGGGTGCGTTCGAAGGAATCTGTGAATTCTCAATCCTGTTCTTGTGGCGATTGATGAGCAGATGAATCCAGATCCATATTGAAACCACTGTAGAGATGCTGACTGTAATTACTACAACTGCAGCGTAATAGAACACAGTAGAGGAGGGAAGTACTATGTGAATTACTGTTAAGATGACAAGCCACGAGACAGCAACTGTTAGTTTAAGACGAGTTGGATTAACTATAGTCTGATAACGATAAGGATAAGCTAACGTGATAAAACGCTCAACACTCAGGATAACTATGGTGGTCAGTGAAACACCACAACCAGAATAAGTTGCCACTGTGTAGAATCTTACCATAAAACAGTTATCTGTTCCCAAGATTTCTTTAATTTTCTTGATGACAAAAACGGGCTGAGCAATTGTGGTTACCAGAAGATCAGTGACTGCTAGTCCCACAAGAAGCATGTTGGAGGATGTCTTTAAGCGGTTGTTTGTTGCATAGGCAGCAACTACGAGGATGTTTTCAAATGTTCCAAGGATAGAAAGCAGCAAGTTGATAACAATAACGACGATGTTCATGTATAGATGAGCGCCATCTGCGGAACCATTTAAAACAACCAGAGTAGAGATCCCACTGCAGTGACTGAATTTCGGAAAAGATTGTATTTCCGTTGTGTTATTTTCCATGGCTTTGCGAGATTTTGTAGACTGTTAAAGTTTAATTAGTGATACCGTTGGAAGAATTAAGTTAAACTGAAAATTGAAACATCATATGGCATCTGGTTGCATCTTGCGCGCCTTTTTAAACGAATGAACCCTTTGTTTATTTTAAAAAATTTAATAATATTATTTAATAATATAAGGCATCTTACGAGCCTATTTAAACAAATAAATTACGTATTCAAATTATAGATTCGTCATAAGGGCTACTTGAGTTATTTTTTAGATAGTAGCACGTACATCGTCCTTTTGTTCGTTCGTTCGTTCGTTCGTTCGTTCGTTCGTTCGTTCGTTCGTTCGTTCGTTCGTTCGTTCGTCCGTCCGTCCGTTCGTTCGTTCGTTCGTTCGTTCGTTCGTTCGTTCGTTCGTTCGTTCGTTCGTTCGTTCGTTCGTTCGTCCGTCCGTCCGTCCGTCCGTCCGTCCGTTCGTCCGTCCGTTCGTCCGTCCGTTCGTTCGTTCGTTCGTTCGTTCGTTCGTTCGTTCGTTCGTTCGTTCGTTCGTTCCTCTATCCACTAGTTCATTCATTTATTCTTGTTTATTTTTATACCTTAACCATGTTTATTTTTATGGGGGTTTTTCCAATCTATTTACTTTTCCTCAATTTAACTCATATCTTTCTCGCTATCCACTTATGGTCCGTTTCCTCATGCTGCATTAAAGGCAATTTCCTACTACTTTCAAACCTATACTTAAAAAATGTTCCTTTCTTATCCAACGAACATCTTGTTTCATAAATACATTTTATGTCCCAACTTTCACTCGGTATTTTTTAAACAATATCTGTCTTCGTGAATTTGGGGGAAATACCTTCTGGGTATATTCTACAAACAATACATTTCGTAAAGTTTTCTTATAATTTTTGCTAAAACTGTTGTTAGGTGTCTGGTTTGCTCTCGTGACGTTTATAGAACTATACGTATAAATTCCAAGCTGAAAGCCAATAATTATATACTTTTTGTACAGACGAATCGATCTTACATATAAGGTTAAACTTATTAGTTTAAGAGAGAAAAAAAACTGCTAATGTTCCATTGTTCAGGATATGTCATTCAAGGAAGCAAAATTGATTCCACAGTTTTGTAAGAAGACGCAGCTAAAATAACCACTTTCTTTTGACAAGTGCCAAGTATATTTAGGGGGAACTGACAATTTATTGTTCCTGTACTTCAGCCACCTGCGTGAATTATAAGAATTCCTTATGATCTGTTGTTTCTTTAATTTGAAAAGTTAGTCTGAGTCTTTCATTTCTGCGACTCGCCTTGCTGTTTTCGCGACTTTATGCCCAAATGTTTTTTTGCAGTCTCTCTGAAAAGCCTCTTTCGCCAAAACAAAAGAAGGGGATTAATTGTAGAGTTAGCATACACTATAGTTGCTGACCAAGGAGTTAGTATATAGACGGTAAAAAATGTTTCAGGTTTAACCGAATAATACACGCTAATCATCAATGCAGGAACGTAACAGCCAAGAATTGTGGCAATTATAAGGTAAATTGTTTTTGTAGTTCCCAGCACTTTCTGACGATTTATGTTTTCTTTGGGTACATTCGAAGGATTTTGTGAATTATCCATTCTTTTCTTGTGGCGACTGATGAGCAGATGAATCCAGATCCATATTGAAACCACTGTAGAGACGCTGACTGTAATTACTACAACTCCAGCGTAGTAGAACACAGTAGATGCGACATGTGCCATGTGAAATACTATTAATATGAAAAGCCACGAGACAGCAACTGTTAGTTTAAGGCGAGTTGGAGTAACTATAGTCTGATAACGATAAGGATATGTTGAAGTGATAAAACGCTCAACACTCAGGATAACTATGGTCGTCAATGAAACACCACAACCAGAATAAGCTGTCATTTGGTAGAATCTTACCATAAAACAGTTATCTGTTCCCAAGATTTCTTTAATTTTTTTGACGACAAAAACGGGCTGAGCAATTGTAGTTACCAGAAGATCGCTGACTGCTAGTACCACAAGAAGCATGTTGGAGGATGTCTTTAAGCGGTTGTTTGTTGCATAGACAGCAACTACGAGGATGTTTTCAAATGTTCCAAGGATAGAAAGCAACAAGTTGATAACGATAACGACGATGTTTATGTATAGATGAGCGCCATCTGCGGAACCGTTTAAAACAGGCAGAGTAGAGATCTCACTGCAGTGACTGAATTTCGGAAAAGATTTTATTTCCGTTGTGTTATTTTCCATCGCTTTGCGGGATTTTTTAGGCTGTTCAAGTTAAATTAGTGATAGCGTTAGAAGAATTTAAAAGCAAAACTGAAACATCATATGGCATCTGGTTGCATCTTGCGAGCTTTTTTAAACGAATAAATAAGTAATCAAATTATAGATTAGTCATAAGGACTACTTGAGTTATTTAAATAGTAGCACGTACATCGTCCTTTTATCGTTTAGTTTTCGTTCGTTCGTTCGTTCGTTCGTTCGTTCGTTCGTTCGTTCGTTCGTTCGTTCGTTCGTTCGTTCGTTCGTTCGTTCGTTCGTTCGTTCGTTCGTTCGTTCGTTCGTTCGTTCGTTCGTTCGTTCGTTCGTTCGTTCGTTCGTTCGTTCGTTCGTTCGTTCGTTCGTTCGTTCGTTCGTACGTTCGTACGTTCGTTCGTTCGTTCGCTTGTTCGTTCGTTCGTTCCTCTATCCACTAGTTCATTCATTTATTTTTGTTTATTTTTATACCTTAACCATGTTTGTTTTTATGGGGGTTTTTCCAATCTATTTACTTTTCCTCAATTTAACTCTGATATGTTTCTCGCTATCCACTTATGGTCCGTTTCATCATGCTGCATTAAAGGCAATTTCCTACTACTTTCAAACCTATACCTAAAAAATGTTCCTTTCTTATCCAACGAACATCTTGTTTCATAAATACAGTTTATGTCCCAACTTTCACTCGGTATTTTCTAAACAATATCTGTTCTCGTGAATTTCGCGGAAATACTTTTTGGATATATTCTACAAACAATACATTTCGTAAAGTTTTCTTATAGTTTTTGCTAAAACTGTCGTGAGATATGTATGGTTTGCTTTCGTGACGTTTATAGAACTATACGTATAAATTCCAAGCTGAAAGCCAATAATTATATACCTTTTTTACAGACGAATCGACCTTACATATTAATTTAAACTTATTAGTTTAAGAAAGGAAAAAACTGCTAATGTTTCATTGTTCAGGATATGTCATTCGAGGAAGCAAAATTGATTCCACAGTTTTGTACGAAGACGCAGCTAAAATAACCACTTTGTTTTGACAAGTGCCAAGTATATTTACGGGGAACTGACAATTTATTGTTCCTGTACTTTAGCCACCTGCGTGAATTATAAGAATTCCTTATGGTCTGTTGTTTCTTTAATTTGAAAAGTTAGTCTGAGTCTTTCATTTCTGCGACTCGCGTTGCTGTTTTCACCACTTTATGCCCAAAAGCTTTTTTGCAGTCTCTCTGAAAAACCTCTTTCGCCAAAACAAAATTAGGGGATTAATTGTAGAGTTAGCATACACTATAGTTGTTGACCAAGGAGTTAGTAGATAGAAGGTAAAAAACGTTTTAGGTTTGACCGAATAATACACGCTAATCATCAATGCAGGAGCGTAACAGCCAAGAATTGTGGCAATTATGAAGTAAATTGTTTTTGTAGTTCCCAGCACTTTCTGACGATTTATGTTTTCTTTGGATACATTCGAAGGATTTTGTGAATTCTCCATTCTTTTCTTGTGGCGACTGATGAGCAGATGAATCCAAATCCATATTGAAACCACTGCAGAGACGCTGACTGTAATTACTACAACTGCAGCGTAGTAGTGCACAGTAGATGAGGCAAGTACCATGTGAAATACTGTTAAGATGAAAAGCCACGAGACAGCAACTGTTAGTTTAAGACGAGTTGGAGTAATTATAGTCTGGTAACGATAAGGATATGCTGAAGTGATAAAACGCTCCACACTAAGGATAACTATGGTGGTTAGTGAAACACCACAACCAGAATAAGTTGCCACTGTGTGGAATCTTACCATTAAATAGTTATCTGTTCCCATGATTTCTTTAATTTTTTTGACGACGTAAAAGGGCTGAGCAATTGTAGTTACCAGAAGATCACTGACTGCTAGTACCACAAGAAGCATGTTGGAGGATGTCTTTAAGCGGTTGTTTGTTGCATAGGCAGCAACTACGAGGATGTTTTCAAATGTTCCAAGGATAGAAAGCAGCAAGTTGATAACGATAACGACGATGTTTATGTATAGTTGAGCGCCATCTGCGGAACCATTTAAAACAGGCAGAGTAGAGATCTCACTGCAATGACTGAATTTCGGAAAAGATTTTATTGCCGTTGTGTTATTTTCCATGGCTTTGCGAGATTTTGTAGGCTGTTCAAGTTAAATTAGTGATAGCGTTGGAAGAATTTAAATGCAAAACTGAAACATCATATGGCATCTGGTTACATCTTGCAAGCTTTTTTAAACGAATAAATAAGTATGCAAATTATAGATTAGTCATAAGGACTACTTGAGTTATTTAAATAGTAGCACGTACATCGTCCTTTTATCGTTTAGTTTTCGTTCGTTCGTTCGTTCGTTCGTTCGTTCGTTCGTTCGTTCGTTCGTTCGTTCGTTCGTTCGTTCGTTCGTTCGTTCGTTCGTTCGTTCGTTCGTTCGTTCGTTCGTTCGTTCGTTCGTTCGTTTGTTCGTTCCTTTATTCGTTCGTTCGTTCACTTATTCGTTCGTTCATTCGTTCATTCGTTCATTCGTTCATTCGTTCATTCGTTCGTTCGTTCGTTCGTTCATTCGTTCGTTCGTTCGTTCGTTCGTTCGTTCGTTCGTTCGTCCGTCCGTCCGTCCGTCCGTCCGTTCGTTCGTTCGTTCGTTCGTTCGTTCGTTCGTTCGTTCGTTCGTTCGTTCGTTCGTTCGTTCATTTCTTTAACCATTAATTAATTCACTTATTTTTGTTTATTTTTATACATGTCTACTTTTATGGGTTTTTAATCAATCAATCAATTAATCAATCAACCAATCATTTATTTACCACAAAGAAATTTACAAAGAGAAACTAACTAAACATGACAGTGGCGAGGAAACCCAAACTGAAACCCTAAGGCTTATTCAATTTGGGCTACCTCAGCTACCTCATATATTGATTGTATACTTAACAAGAATGTAGTAAAGAACGTTACATGAGCGGCACAAGATAAAGAAAATAGTAATATAAATGTTAAAAAGACAGACAACACTCACCTCGGTCTGCACAATTCTTTATAACATCAAATAAAAAACGTGTCGCGTGCGATTATCGAGTTATAATGCACGAGAGATGCGTGTAAAGCACGAGGCGATAGCCGAGTGTTTTACTAACTTTTCGAGTGCATTATAAGTCGGTAATCGCACAGCGACTAAGTTTTTTATTTCTTTTATAAAATATTGACTTTAAATTGTCAATAAACCCAATAAAAGTAAGCAAAAAAACAGATTACCTGTCTCAGGACGAGTTTGTTACCATTTAGCGCCACGCGTGGCCCCGTACAACACGTCGGGGATTTTAGCGATGAAAATGCAGTTAAATTTGCACTGAAAACATTCTGCTGTGTTAATTACGTGATTAGACATATATCCAAGTAATTTTTGACTTTCGTTGATGATTAAATCCACATAAAATTCATCAAAAACGACAAAATCGTCGCGAAGTATCTCGTGTGCCGTGCCGTTTTGGAGTTATAATGGCACGCTTGTTTGACCCAATAGCCAATCAGAGTGCGTGTTGTCGTTCATTTACTTCCGGTTATTTTATAACTATACATATAGAAGGTTGGTCTACTGCCGAAACGTGAACGTAGCATTTTTCGATTTGTTTAAATGTATTTCAACAAAATCATTTCCTACGCAGAAGACTACTTTTATAATAAAGCAATATCCTCGTATGTAACAACCTTTTAACGTAATGTAAAATGAAGAAACGTACTCGTTTGCTGTCTGCTGTCAAGTTTGTTGTGCCCTCGTTCATACGTGTATTTTACTAATTTTGAAAAGAATCCGAGCTCCAGCGGGATCATAATTATTGATAAAGATGAGTCATTTTTCGCTGATCCTCTCGCTCGATCCCTATTCTGTGACGTCACCAAAATAAGTTTTCGAGAGAAAAGAGGACTATAGTAACTAGTCTGGGGACAATTAAACATTTGATAAAGGACTGGGGGCTAATCATCCTTACTCGCAGCCAGCGGCTGAATTGGGAAGGACGCAGATCAACGTGGCCGTGTCGAGGTGTATCAAAGGCGCTCCAGGCAGCCGCCATAGGACACAGTTCAGACCACGAATCACAGCTAAGATGTTAGATGTTGATTTTATGGAGGGAGGAAAACCGAAGAACCCGGCGAAAAACCCTCGAAGAACAGGATAGATCAACTACAACTCTACTCGCGTGAGTCCCAAGCCCCACAACGGAGCCATTCCCAAGCGGTCACCCATCCAAGTATACTAACCCCGTCTAACAGTAACCGGGCTTAACTTTTTGGCGAGAGGCAGCGCGCTAACAGCACACGCCACCCGCGTGTTTACCTAAAAATTACATTTAACGGACTTTAGAATTGACAAAAAGAAACACTTTTAGCTAATAATGAGGTTTTACCGCCTTTCTCAAAGTTTTAAACTTTTGTGTACAGTTAACTTTTGACTTCTAATCAAGTTTTGTAAACATCTATAGTTCCACCCCTAGATTCAAACCATATTTACTTTAGCGGCAGTCATTACCAACCTTATCAAATTCATTAAAGTGTCACTGAGACGAAATTTTTACCCCTACTTTTTTCTCTATGAGCCTAAAGTGCATGTATCGAAGACTTACCAAACGAAGTTTCATGCTGATATTCGGAAAAGTAAAGCAGATATTGACGAAAGAAATACGCAAATTCGCGGCCGCCATTAAAATGGACGTGTTTATTTGAGACTGGGTCTAGGATGTCTGTGGCGTCATTTGTCTCAACCCAACAAAATAGTAAAGAAGCGTAGCTTGGAAGAATCGCTCATTAAAATGAAATTATTCCGTCATGCCATCATCACGCTTTGTTGTACAAGATTGCAGCAATCAATGTGATATTAAAGCAGGAATATCCTTGCATAAGAGTCCAAGGATTCTAGTAATGAATGAGATTATTCTGCAGGATAAGATTGCGCATCATATAAGCCCAATTGACAAATCATACGAGCAAACTGGGTTAGGTCCGTTTGTTCGGAACATAACGCGCCGACACGCAGTTTAAACCAGATGATTCATAGTTTGTTTCAATCAATTTTCCATGAAGATTTTTAGAGCGACCTTACTACAAACAAGAGTTTTTCAGCGTGGTAATATGCCTATTATTTGAAAGACTAACAAAATTTTGGAGGCAGAGGAAGAGCGGTCTCGAGCTCCAAGGAAGTGAACCGTTGGAAAATAAGCGAATATTTCTTGTCCCCTGTTCTTATACCATACCATGCTAATCATAGTTCCGCTATGCTTTTATTTAAGATTATAAAATATATCATGTAAGTAAAGCAAACGACAAGGAAGGTTGAATTTAATGTATTGTATTTGTATATAAAATACATGTATATACTAGCAATTCATTTAGTATTTTAAAACTTAGAAAATGCTATTAGATGTTACAAAATAAATAGCATAACTAACTCAATAAATATACAGTCTGATTTGCAAAGCAACAAAGCGTAAATACTAATCTAAATATTTTAGGGGTAGAAAACTTATGAAATTTAACCAAAACAATTCTACAAGCTGAAGCAGTTCAGCACATTATTGATACTTTAGTTATACTTATATGTGCCAGCTTTGTGAGCCACGTCAACCATTGCTGCCTAGGATGTCTGAGGGTTCTCTCTTTCATGAGTAAAATCATCTGGTGTTAGACACTGAGGCCAACTAGTTTTCTTTTTCTTTTCTGTCGCTGTATAATTTCCAACAGGAGAGAAATCGCTCTCGAACTTTTGAATTTCTATGTAGTACTATCAAATGTATCCGGCATCAAATACAAGCTAGAGCCACATTACATATAGCCTGCGTGCAGTCCCACACTTCCTTTGGAAGTCTGGGACTGCCTACGTGCAGTCCCACACTTGCTTTGGAAGTCTGGGACTGCACGCAAGCTACATTACATATACATGCATATTTTTATACACATTTATGCCAGCATAAAGATAGTGTCTCTAGCCGACTAATACTGTCTTTCTCAAGAAGAAACCACGACGTCAGAATTGTAATGTTGCTATATTGAAAATGTATTGTACTTTTCTTCGGCAATATCTTGTTCGTATTGCGCGATTATCAGTCTCGTCAGCCGAAGAAATACAATCATCGTCCTGGCAAATTCCGAAGCCAGATTCGTCAAAATGGGCTACCATATACTCCAAACATATAACGGATGATTCCGTTTCGATCCATAGCCAGAAGAACAACTAAATGATGATCAATTCGACTTTTTTGTTGTCAAATTATATGCGCTCTCGTTGTTTCTTCCTTAGTCACGCAAGTTTGGGTTGAGACTATGACGTCACAACCCTTCTCAGGTATCAATATTCACCGTGAAGAAAATTTTAATGGCGGACATTTCAGCATTTCAAACGTTTATAACTTTAAACCTATTTGTTTATATCGGTTTAAATTTTGTACACGGGGTATTTATATCTCAATAAAGTTCGTCGAAGTTAAATTTTCGCAAAACTTTGTGGTCGATTGTTCGTCTCAGTGACACTTTAATATTTCATGAAGAAAATTCAAAAGAAATGAATATTTAATCAATATCTGTAAATCGCATACAGATTCGTCCTGATTTACATAAATATTTTCCTCAATTTGCTTAGCTAAAATCACTCCAACTTGAAAAATAGTTTGAAAACATGGCTATTTAGATGCGTCCATTTGATAAGTACGATAAAGCATTCGCAGCCGAACTGTATCTGATTTACTACGACTCGCTTGCAGCTCGACTTGTAAATCAGATACAGATCGGCTGCTCATGCTTTATGTAATGTTTACAACACGAGCGGCCGTGTTGTATTGAATATACAATCACGAGCCGAATAAACAACTTGCGAAATGAATGAATAGTAAAAATCCCTTTGGGATATTGAGATGCTAATTAGTTACAAGCACTAGTGGTTGTATCAGAAGAGTATACATCCACTAGTGGTTGTAACTAATTAGCATCATTGGTTTTAGTTTGTATGGGGTTTACAGGGGTATACATGTGACGTAATTTCTGAAATTGGATTGGCTGCAAAACTCATGAATTAGTAATGAATTTCACAAATATTATTTAAAGTGTCTATAAACTTAAATAAGTTATTACTGATATGGATTCTACTTAACGTGAATAGTTGAATGCCACAATGCCTTCTGACTTGAACTTCTATTTATTGTTATATTGAGGTTTGTATTTCCAAAATGTTAATGAGGATGACGTCAATGTAGGCATTTGTGTGTGTTTTTTTCTTTTCTTGTGATAAACCACTTGAAGATTTTAATGAAAGAAATGATCAAATACAGAATATACTATTCAAGTATTCTATTAACATGTGAATTGGGCAATATGTTTGCTGTAACGGAACACTGCGTATGCAAATTATGCCTACATAGACGTCATCCTCATTACCATTTTGGAAATAAAATTTTTTGGCACTCAACTGTACATATTAAATAGAATCATATGCAGTAATATCATATTTGGGTTTATAAGCACTTAAAAAACTCATTAATAATTCATGAGGAAAACACAAAAGAAAATCATGACCGTATCGTATCTTTATATGTGATAAAGATTTCTCCTGATTTACATAAACTTTAGCTTTGATTTTCTCGCCTTAGACAAGGTTATTTTTCAAACTAACTCCGCCAATCAACTTACCAAGTGGTTCGTTTTTGAAGCCGTATAATAAACTCGCAGTTTGTGTTTTATCAGATATAAAAACACTCGGCTTCGCCTCGTGTCTTTATATCTGATAAAACACTCCTGCTCGTTTATTATACAGTACTTAAAAAACGCATTAATAATTCATGAGGAAAACACAAAGAAAAATCATAACCGTATCGTGGTTTTATATGTGATAAAACATTCTCCTGATTTACATAAACTTTAGCTTTGATTTTCTCACCTTAGACAACGTTATTTTTCAAAATTACTACGCCAACGAACTTACCAAATGGTGACCGTTTTTAAAGCCATTCAAAACACTCGTAGAACTTGTTTTATCAGATCTAAAACAATCGACTTCGCCTCGTGTTTTATATCTGATAAAACACTCCTGCGAGTGTTTTAATGCTTAACTTTCACCAACAGATATATTTAGTTTGCTCTATAAATGTGATTTTTTTTTTCTGTTTTTAGAGTATGAATACCGTCTTGGTTCAAGAAATGGTTCGCTTTAATAGACTTACTGAAGTTGTTCGGGCGAGTTTGAAAAACTTACAGAAAGCCATTAAAGTAAGAATACGATTTTCTCGAGAAATCCAATCTCTGATTGGGGAACTAGAGTAACGCCCTAATGATACCTACAATCATTGACAAAATGAATTGTAACATGTAAGACATTTCACAATGTTTTTATATCCCCCCCATCCCCCCTATTCAATGTTGGCTTCCCATCAACGGAAATGTTATGCGAACCTATGGAGA
>OZ036003.1:6841253-6851253 GCA_964035015.1 Corallium rubrum
CACCATGCTTTCCACCGAAACAAAGAATAAAATTTCGCTTTGCGCCTGTCGTCTCCGTTCTCAATATTACCATTTGCGTTCAAGCGTTTAGCGAATAACTAGTTGTTTTCGAGTTTTGAAACAAACGTTGTCCAACCGTTTCAAGTTTCAACGTTGCGTTGATATTTTCTCACGGGCCACGGCAAACATGGAATACAAAATAAATGCGTTCGGCAGGTCTTATCGAAGGAACTAACTATCATTATCAGAAGATCTGCGTTCGCTGATCATTCTAATTCTCACAATTAAGTCAAAGACAAGTCATGCCAAGCAAAGCAAACGTTGATGTGTGAAAAGACACCCCCTATTCGTCATTGGACAACGTTTGTTTCAAAACTTGAAAACAACTAGTTATTTTCTAAACGCTAAACGCTTGAATCAAGTAACTCTATCAATTGTCACGCCTCGGAAATCGACGCTAAGCGATTTTCCGCTCTGCGGTTAGCAACGTGTTAGTTAGTCCCCACGTGAAACATGTAGGCTTTGTCCAAGCTCAAACCAGAACCGTAGTAAGGACCCGTGTTGTCCCTACTAGAAGGGTCATTCTATCCCCCGAGCCACCCTGGGAGAGCCAACTTTGCATTCATTTTATTTAGTCGCGACAGCGGGTGTTTACATGGGGAATCTGACACTTGTCTCGGGTAGTAGGGTCACCCTGGGGATGGGGTCACCCACTTTGCTAGGTAGGGTAACCCTAGGGGGTGAGGCAACTTTCCCTCATGTAAACAGTTTCACTCAGCTACCGAGACAAGACAAAGGAACGCTTCAACGTGATTGGTTAAAAGTTGGTTTGCCCTTTGGGACAATCGAAGGTCACCTTACTAGCAGGGACAACTTTTCCTCATATAAACACTCTGTAAACTTTATAGCTCTGGGGCCAGGGTGGCCTCCTTGACAGGGACAACTTTCATCCATGTAAATACCCCCTAAGTCTGATTCACATTTGTGAAATAAGCAGAAGCGAAACGACGTACGCAAGTACAGTTGCAACTTTATGATCAATTGAATTCTTTGTACTGGTGACAATGCCACTTTTTACTTCATTTTCTTTCTTTTTTTCTTTCATTTTTTTCATTTTTCTCATTTTCTCCTTCATTTTTCTTTCTTTTTTCTTTTTTTTTTTATCTAAAATTCTTTTCTGAATTAAGACTTTCAAATTAGGTCATTGATTCATTATCTTTCTTTTGTGCTTCTCAGATGTGGTTAACACCTTGTAAGAAAGACGATGTTAAACACACACCTCATTACCTCTGTCCAGTTTACAAAACCAGCGAGCGTCGCGGTACTCTGTCTACCACCGGACACTCGACCAACTTTGTTATGGACATGCGCATTCCTTCTGATCAGCCGCAGTCTCATTGGATCATGCGCGGTGTGGCTCTTCTCTGCCAACTCGACAACTAATGTTTGACAACACCATATATTACAGTCTTATTTCCACATCCACGTGTATATCTTTTCATCTATCTGTAAATATTGTTCTTGGAAAACTTCTGTATTTTTGTATAATCGTGTATTTATTGCTATAACTGTGTAAGAGCTTTTAATATTTGACCATAATGATAGACGACGTATAACTAAATCTGTCAAACGCGAATTGAAACTAAAATTCAATCTGTTAATACAAATTTCGCTACAAAATAAACCCGAATTGTTGTTTTGCTTTTTGCCCGTATATTTACAGCAAAAAAACCCTCAAGTGTTGAAAATAAACAGTATTTCACAGGTTTTTCAGGGCTGTTTTCAACAACAAAAGTTGCTAACAGGTTAGTAAAATTATCTGTCTTAAAGCCTGGTTCTCATATGTCGCCGATCGTCGGCGATTTGTGATTTAGATGCATGTTAAAACGGGAAGTACAGCGGCATGTTAAGTAATAAAGAACAATGCAGAAAAGCAGTGCTTTTATTCTTTTACTTAACATGCATCTGAATCATGGGTCGGCGACGATCGGCGACATATGAAGACCAGGCTTTAAGCCTGGTTCTCACTTGTCGTAAGAATCGTAAGAATTTGGGATTTTTCCTGTCCCCGATTGTCTGCATGGGATTCAGTGTTACGACAGGTGTGAACATCGTTGAAGTACCATCTTCAGACAGTCGGAATCATTTCTATTTGGAAAATGCATCCCAGACGGTCGCCGACGATCGGGGATTCTTACGACTAGTTACGACATGTGTCAACACTGAAACCACTCGTCTGGGACGATCGGATTCGGGGACAGGAAGAATCCCCAATTCTTACCATTCTTACGACAAGTGAGAACTACAGTTGGCTTTACGTGGTGCTGCTTTTTTGTTTTTCAAAAAGATCCTTCCATGCAGTCTTCTGCAAAATTTCAGTTGTCTATCAATTCCTTGATGTTTAGGAGACAAAGATACGGCGGCTAAGTTGGAGGGGAACATATTTCAAATACAATAGCTGCCACCGTAATGAGATTTTTCTGTTAAATTAAAGTTCCTCCAGACCAACATGGTAACCATGACGTCAAGTGCGAACCAAAAATCCCTTAGAATTAAGGTGGCTCCCTACGGTAATTTCAGTGGGGGACTGGTGACTAGAAATAGTATCGCTACGCATGCGTAAATAGCGATCTTGTCGATTCGAAATTCTATGACCGCGTCGACATAGATCTTAGACTTGTAGACGTTTTCTTCGATGAATTTTTCTAAAATTTTGTAAATAAGTAGTTTATAAAAAGTTCTAAAGTATATATAATTTTAAAAAATTTTCATAAGACAGAACGTTTTTAAATCGATAATAATTTTTATAGCGAAAAATCTGTCCATACAACCCTCTCTGATTTTGTGCATGGATACTCTCCACAACAGTATCTATCATCTCAGCAATTTTTAAAAAAATTCACCGAAGCAAACTGAAGAGTTGCCGTTTCAATTATGCAATATTTGAAAATATACCAAAGTTCCAACGTCATTATTACCTGGTAAGAGCAAATAATTGAACTTATTGATCTAGTTTTATATCTGCGATAGTTCTGCTACAGTAAGGTCTACTTATCCCTATGTAACCCAAGATAACCCTATTTATCCCTAAATATCAAGAAATATCCCTCAATATCCATTGTTATCCACATGTATCCCTCAATATCCCTAAATATCATTAAATATCCCTCAATATCCTTAAACATCCCTATATAACCCTAAATATCCCTATTTATCCCTAAATATCAATATATATCCATAAATATCCATTTATCTAACAAATTTTTAAACTTAACAGATAAACAGAGAATAACAGATAATGAGCGTATGAAATAGCGCGTATTTATTGAAACTATAGGGAGCCACCTTAAAAGAAGTCAGGGTTTATTGACATAGATATATAGGAGGTATAGATTGCGGACTCACAAATAAGATCACCTATTTCGATAGTATGACCACTTTTCAGGGATTGCGCCAGAGGGGGGCAGACGGAGCTACAGCTCCGGGAGCTACAGCTCCCTCATCGGGGAAAATTTACAGATTTCTCGGGGGATGATCTGGAGGAAAAATTGTATTTTTAACAATTGAAGAACTTTTTAACGGATTAAGCCAGACAAGTCAGTAATTAATGCTTTAAGCCTGGTTTTCATGTGTCGCCGATCGTCGGCGATTTGTGATTTAGGTGCATGTTAAAACAGGAAGTGCAGCAGCATGTTAAGTAATAAAGAACAATGCAGAAAAGCAGTGCTTTTATTCTTTTACTTAACATGCATCTAAATCATGGGTCGGTGTCGATCGGCGACATATGAGAACCAGGCTTTAATAGTGAAATGAAACTCCTTTAGAAACACAGGATATGGTATCTATTGTGCAAAAGCCAACAGTAATAATTTCAACACACACAAAATTCATTTTCTGCATGCAATTATTGAACGAAAATGGAAAACTGGTTAATGACCACACTAGGTGTTCAACAGATTTTTCTGTATTGATACTTTGAAGATAAACGCTGTAGCTTGTCGGTTATAATCACGCTGAAAAGATGGGAAAAGTTATATTCTAGACTTTCAAATTTTGAAAAATTCGGTGGAGAATGCCTCCACCCCTGCCAGTTTTGAGCTCCAAAATGGGGGCTCAAGTTGGCAAATTCAAGATGGCGGCTGAAGTGACCAAATTGGCGAAAATCAAGAGAAAACTTCTTCTGGAAAATCACTGCTTCAAATTCACAGAAAAGGAGAATATATTCAAGAAAGAAGTCTGTGTTTTTGATAGGTTTGGTTGATTACAGCCATTCACCAGAGTTAAAAACCGGATGTAGGCCACACAAAAGCATATCCTAGAAAAGGTATTTATATACAAAACAATTAGGTAATATAAATAAGTTTTGTGGAAACGCCACGTAAAATATTTGTTTGCTAAGCTTCGGCCTGTTGACTCAAAGAATTAATCAATATTAGGTTATCTTAATTAGGGAATTAAAGCAAAAAGAAAAAAAAACCGGGTAAAATAAAAGCAAGAAGCTCTATCATTGAAAATAAATCGATTTAACCAATCTAAAATTCGGACATGCGAATTGAAACTCGCATTTTTTCAAACTCAACTAACTGGTTTCGCCGTTTCACAAGTTAACGTTCGTCCTGAAGACGTGAAAATGATCTGAACAACGTTGTATATGTAGAACGGGGAACTAAAAATTATTTATAAGTAATATTGGGCATTTCACTCGATTACATAGCGTGTTCTAAGGATTTTGGGTGAAGGAAAATTCGAGTGTAGAATATATACATTTATATTCCACACTAGATATACATTTATATTCATACATTATATATTCTACACTCGAATTTTCCTTCACCCAAAATCCTTAGAACACGCTATGTAATCGAGTGAAATGCCCAATATTACTTATAATATACCCAATTCTCTCCTGGCATTACCACCTTACTATATATACAGAACTCGCGATCAAGCTCTTGGCAACGCCCTCCGTGGCTCAATGGTCAGAGCATTGCACTAGAATCGCAAGGTCGTGGGTTCAATTCCTGCCGGAAGGCCTGTGTAGTTGCATTTTTCGCAACTGGTCCCGGTTTGGTCTTACAAATGCATATATTCTACACTCGAATTTTCCTTCACCCAAAATCCTTAAAAATTATTTATATTCTTTGTTGTGTGAGGAAAATCCTATTGTATTACGAACGTTGTCCTTGACGTTCGCGTTGTTGGACCGGATGAATTTACGAAACGATTACATGGAGCGGGCTAGCCCGGGAAATATCAAGACTATTAGCTATTAACGCGGTAAGCCGGGATGATTTCAGGCCGAAATTCGCAATTATCAAGTAAATAATAAGGGCAATGTTACGTTAGTTTTACTTCAGTTTTACACTAATTAGCCTATTATTTATTTTGTAAGCCCATCGTTAATAAAAAGATTGTTAAAGTATTAGCTAACCCAAGAAAGCGTCTTCACGAAGACTAATTAATTTATCAAATCTTCGCTTTGATCACGAAACACACAAACAACGTTGATGTTCTATTTCAGTTCCTTTCAGCACTATTTATTCACACATTCAAGCAAACGAACGCGTATCGAAGCGAGTTCAACAGTTTTTCAGCCCGGTTTGCCGGGATGAAAACGATTACATGGACATTTTCGTCCCGGTTACTGACCGGGTTAGCCCGGTTGCGACAACAAACCGGGCTAGCCCGCTTGCCATGTAATCGAAATGTTAAAACAACATGCGTTTTATATAAAGCGAGCTGGCTCGCTAGGTGACTGAGCAGAGAATATCTCCAAGTTTGTTTTTTTGGAAGTTGTCCAGTATTGCTGAGGTTTAATTCTTAATCTTCCTGGAGATATTCATAGTATAATTCTTCTACAAACCTGTATGGGGCAAAAAGAACCAAAAAAGTGGAAAAAATAGAGTTATAGCCGAACCTAACGAGGGTGTATAAATTTATTTAGAAAACATGTACCAAATTATCGCTGTTATTAAAGGAGGCAGAATAACGCATTGTTTCCTAATGAATAATTGTGGATTGTCATTGGTTGTTTAAATTTTAATGACAATTCATTTGCAGTTACGCAGTTGTCATTTATTATGTAAATTTCTCTGGACAATACCACCTAAAATGTTTTCTAATGACAAAAACCAGGTGTTATTAGTCTCGGGGGAGTACAGGCAGACCGCTTCTTCTCAAAGTTTAATTAATAACAAGCGACGATCTTGCTGACTGGACCACGCTGTTCGAACCTTCTGTTTGTTTTTTTGTAGACAGAAGAGTGCAGTTGGAGAAACCTTCGCAGTACGATGTACCTGGAAAATAATAGACGAAATTACGTTAAAGAAATTATGGATTATGCGGCGGTGATGCAGACAAGCTAGACCGACAAAACCGTTCGTATTGAAAAAATATCAGGGCAAACAAGGTATTTATTCGGTATTATACAAGCTATACTATATAAGGTTATACCTTAGCAAATGGTATATAATCGACTGGCCAAAGCAAATGGTATATAATCGACTGCGAAGGGTTTTGGCTTTAACAGTGAAATATATACGTATCAGGTTCCGCTTGAAATTTCATAATTTTGTTGCTAAAAATGTCAGTATAGTTTAAATAGCTATGTCCAAAACACCACTGCAAGATACTCGTTGTCTTTTTGTTGGCAATTATATATGGACTGCTCCCAGTGCAAAAACAGACCAGATAACGGATATATAATATGCAGACCATGCATGACTACGGCTGAATCCGACCAATGTTGACACGTGCCTATAAATGCGCCCAAAGGCTACATACATATACGGGAGCAACGAAGATATTTTCCTAAATTTTCGTTCGGATGAGACAATGCAATAAGTATAGGTAATTTTGACAGGATATATGCAAGTTTTTTTATCCAAGCTGCCTCAAAATAGCCGGCTTATATGATTCGACATGTATAGCAAAGCCAAGAGCTAGGTGGGTGGTAAATTGCGGAGTTATTTTGGGAACGAAATACTGGCATTTTCATCAGAATAAAATGTGATGAAGGCTTCACTTGAAACGTCAGTGTTTCAGCTTTGTAGTTCAGCGAAAAGTTGTTTTGTCAAATTCAAAACACTGCCTATGGCACGCAACAATCTCCTTTTTTATCTTAAGGTCTTCGTATAGATTTTCAGGGTCATTGTGCGACGCAGTCCACAAATTCAAAGTTGATACAAATCAACGGAGAAATACAAAAAATGTATACCATTTTCATCTAGAGGTCTTTAGGCGGCGTTCAGACTGAGACCCCGTGTACACGATTCCGGTACAATTAGAAAACGGAACAAAATCATGCTGGTATGCAAATACAGCATATAACATTTCATGTTATTTTTGTGTCGGTATCGTGTAAACGCAAGGCCCAAACGGTATGATTTTGTTCCGTGCCCGGGAACGGACACTAATAATAAATGAAATATAGTAAGGTTAGATATACTGCCGAAACAGAGAACGTAGGAGTCTAACGTTTCGAGCGAAGACCCTTTTAATAATAAATGCACTTGTGTCCAGGCACGTTCCCAAACCCTGGATATGCATGCTTTTGGTGGTTCATGACGCCAAAATATATTTTGTAGATGTGTTTCCACTGTTTGTTCCTATTAAGAATGTATGTTGGCTCAGTTCATGTGTGTTGTTTTCGAAGTGCTGGGCACCGTAAAAATCCTGTTCAGATTGGTGCTCACCGTGCCTGGTTTTCCGGTTTTTCGCTAGGGCACGGGCAATCAGTCTGAACGCCGCCTTACACTACGTTTACACTCGTATTGAGTACAGTAAACTCTCGTTATAGCGGACGCCCTGGGGACCGTCATTTGGTGTCCGTAATAACGAGAGTCCGCAATAGCGGGATGCGATGAAAATATCCCGATTTCAGGTTGTAAAATGTCACTACAATGTATTACTGCTTTTTTTTTAAATGCCCAGTTTATTTCAATTTCTAGTTGACGTTTACTGTGATACATAAGTACATAGTACAAGACAAAATACAAGTCAAAAATTTGTATTCAAATATTTTTTTTATTCCAAAACCAAAAATACAACGGTAACATGAATCAGTAACATAAATATGTCACTCGATAAATTAAAAAGTCATTCACTTTCATGCGTCGAGAGAAAAATACGTCCAAGGTGTCCGTTGTAACGAGAGTAGAACAATAAAAATGTTTGTTGGGGACCACATAAAGTGTCCGCAATTCCGTAATAGCGAGAGTCCATAATAGCGAGAGTTATTTCAATACATTTCATAGTAGGTTCGGCCGGGGATTTACCAAGTGTCCTTAATAGCGGGGTGTCCGTAATAGCGGGGTGTCCGCAAGGTGAGGGTTGACTGTATTCGGATTTGTTTAGGCGTTTACCCTACAACAGTATTCGGGTTCGGCCGTTTATTACACTACACCCAGAATTCTTTAAGCCGTAATCCCTTTCTATGCTTCTAAGCAAAATTTATATAAATCTCGTGTTCGAACAAACACTGGCAAACAAACTTTATCACATATTGCAAGTGAATATTGGCAAGAACTTCCAGATTTAATAAAAGAACTCAATGTCTTCTCTTTCTCTAAAAATATTAAGCAGTTCTTATTAGCAAAACAACTTAAAAGTTAAATTATTTTCATCTTTGTTATATATTATTTCATTAAATTTAGCTACATGTTAAAATAGAAACTAGTATTGACTAGGGGCTAACTAAGAAAACCTTACGGTTAACTTAGCCTCTAGGCACTTTTTCCTTTTATTATTGTAATTAGTTGGGCACCTCCAGATGTACTCTTTCCATTTGCAAAAAAAAAACGGAAAAAAGTGTGCATAAATTTGTATTGTATTTTATTGTATTGTATTGTACTGTACTGTACTGTACTGTACTGTACTGTACTGTACTGTACTGTACTGTACTGTACTGTACTGTACTGTACTGTACTGTACTGTACTGTACTGTACTGTACTGTACTGTACTGTACTGTACTGTACTGTACTGTACTGTACTGTACTGTACTGTACTGTACTGTACTGTACTGTACTGTACTGTACTGTACTGTACTGTACTGTACGGTACGGTACGGTACGGTACGGTACGGTACGGTACGGTACGGTACGGTACGGTACGGTACGGTACGGTACGGTACGGTACGGTACAGTACGGTACGGTACGGTACGGTACGGTACAGTACAGTACGGTACGGTACAGTACGGTACGGTACGGTACGGTACGGTACGGTACGGTACGGTACGGTACGGTACGGTACGGTACGGTACGGTACGGTACGGTACGGTACGGTACGGTACGGTACGGTACGGTACGGTACGGTACTGTACTGTACTGTACTGTACTGTACTGTATTGTATTGTACTGTATTGTATTGTATTGTATTGTATTGTATTGTGTTCGTGTTGCAGTTCGTCGTGTTGGTTCCACCGCAATATATGACTGCGGGCGGAAAATGGTATTCAAAAACAAATTGGAAGACTAAAAGTTTGTTTGTAATCACTCTTACAGGATATATAACAATATAGCATGCAGTATTTACAAGTGCAGTAATTTTGCCGCTTTGAGTCTCATGTTTCGTGAACGTTTAAGGACATTTGCGAACGTTGAGTTTGGAGTTTGGTGCTCAAGTCTTCCACTTAGTCATTTGGTAGACTTCTTTAACAAAATCGAGAGTTTTTGGAAAGGATTTGGCCGGTTTTTGTAATGAATTTGGTCTTTTAGGTTGCAAGACCCTAGCGAAAAGTCGCCGACTGTCGGCGATTGATGTTCCATTAACTGTTGTTGTATCGGCGACTGTTGTAATTGTTGTAGAAGTTGAACTCGGTTCAACTTCTACAACTGTCGGCGATCGATCGCCGATTGCATTACAACTATTACAACTCGCGTTTCCATTAAATCGTAATTGTTGTAAGACTTGATCGGCGACAGTCGCCGACTGAATTACAACAATTACAACTATATGGAAACCAGGCTTAAATGGTCAAACGAACACGGTATCAAAGCGTT